>PVHY01014330.1:0-38750 GCA_004024945.1 Uropsilus gracilis
AAAAAAAAAAAAAAAAAAAAAAAAAAAAAAAAAAAAAAAAAAAAAAAAAAAAAAACCATTGAATGATTTTTAATTAAGAAAGTGGCGTGATGTGATTTTCATGTGTGACAACCACCCTGTTGACTGTGTGGAGACTGAATTAACAGAGCAGGATGCCAGAGACACAAGAGCATGTGGTGCCGAGGACAGACTGAGTGTGCTAGGTATTGCTGCTCAGGTGATTTGGGGGTTCTCTGGAGCACAAGTGTGCTACACTCTAAGGTCAGCACATTTGTGTGCCCCTGTGAAGATATAGACCCAAAAGCAAAAGTGTAGGGATAAATTAATTTCTGATGAGGTTACTGAATTACCAAAATAAATCTAATAATTGTAGATTGTTCCAGAGTATTTAAAATGGGAGATGAAGAGACTAGATCACTGCAGGAAATGTTGAGACAGAATCACTAGAGAAGGTTGCTCATTTATGACACAAGTCACCGAGGGAAGTCAGATGTCTGGGTTTCTTTCTGAGTAGATTCAAAGAAGCAGGTGATAGAATTACTCTCAGGCAGGAGGGAATGCCTTGTTTTTACAACAGGACAGGAAAAGGAAGCTTGAGTGTGGATTTGCTGATAAGGATTTTGGCTCATACATAGAGCGGTTTGTGAGGATTTTGTGCCAAGATTTTGTCCTAAACCCAAGGTAAATCTGTTAGGAATTTCAATACAGAAGCATTATGTCAGAAAAGAGGGAGAAGGTAGAAAAAAGAGGGAAGTGCTCCAGAGACAACAGAAAGGTACAGGCTTACAAATAACTTTTGGAATGAACAGCTTCTTTGCAAAATAATGCATGATTTCCACAGTGATAGGACTGAAAGGAAACTGATAGAGTGTATAGATGGGAGAGTAATTACTGCAGATTCTCCAATAACGTTTGGTTCGGTGTTGTTTTTTATAACACTGATGAAGAAAGAAAATCCATGTAGACATTAGACAGAATGACATTATTTGAGGAGTTGCTTTTGTTATTGCTCATTTTGCTTAAAGTTGCAGTTTCCAAGAACCTATCTGCAGTGTTCAGTGAAGACTTACTGTGTGGAATGGAGTGAGGTTAGGGAACTCTTTGGAGAATATTATCAGTGAGAAAAAGAAAAGTGATGGAGCTATAGTTAATAAGTGTTGTGGGGGTTGTGGGGACATTTTAAGATAGAAGAACTGAAGATAGCTACATAAGGCTGGAGACTGAGCATACACAAGAAATGAGTAATCCAAACAACAGTATCATATAAACTATGGGATAAAAATGGTGGGGATAACCCTCAGTAGGAGAGTCTTTTCTAATACAACAGAAGATAAAGAGGCAGTAATAGTTGTGCAGGCAGGTAAGGTTGCCGATTTGAGAACAAAAAGTAAGAGTTTTATATTTTTCTATCTAGAGGCAACATTATCTGCTGAAAATCAGAATGTGGAGTGGCAATATGTATCAGAAGTTAGAGGCCAATGGGGAAGATTTGAAAAGGACACCTTGGGAAAGAGCAGGAAGTGAACAGTGACAATAGAAAGACTGCCAGGTAGCACTGGTCAGCAACTGAGATGAGAAATCATGAACTTTGATTATGTGTATTTCCAACAATTCACCAGGCAATGTGTGATTAAAAAGAACATGGCTGAATGGACCCAGGTTTGACATTTTACCGGGTGGGTGGGACAGGATGAATTAAGAACTTTAAGGACTCTGAAAATGTACCACAATGTGGAAGTCATGGAATAAGTGGGGATAGGAATAGGGAAAAAAGGGAAGTGAACTCTAAGCTAATGTGTGAAAAACTCATAGAAGGGTGAAGGGACTAGATATCCCCAAGGGAATGAAATTTGAGAGTGTTGGTAATTGAACAGTGCAGGAAGGTGGTAAGTTGCAATTAATTAATGATGAGGATGGGGGGAGTTTCAATGAGTTATCCAGAGAAGAAATCATTACAAGTGATCCCAAAGTTCAGAGTGCAGTCATCTGTTTGGGCATCTGAAATAACAGGGGGTAAATGTCACAGGAAGGAAAACAGGTATTATGAGCTAGAATGCTGGATTGAAATATCAACAGGAACAGCAACATTATTGAGTACAGTGGAAGGAGTTGGATTAGATGCGAAAGTAATAATTCACTTTCAAACACCTGACTGTTGGTAGAAGAAAATAAAATTTTTTCACAGGACTGAGGATTTTTATCTGGAAAAAAAATGACTCAAAGGGGCCCTGGGCAAAGAGGAATGCTTACTCCACCCCAAGGAATGTGGGGTATGAGAGGATGAGTAAACTCTGGTGAGCAGCCATGAGAATTGTATCTGTAGGAACCTTAAGGTCTCCAGTAAGATTTGCAAGGAAAATATGTGTTCTACAGAGGGTTTGAATGCCCTCTGGATTTAGTAACTAAGGATTAGTAATCCAGTGGCTCAGGATTAGTAATTCAGATGATGAAGTGCCGTGTTTGGGGGTCTGAATGCAAGAGGAGTTGGATTGTGTGAAGTACAGCTATCTGGAGTATAGGTGCCAGAGGGCAGGGTTTCAGCATGAGTATCCAGTGATAGCTGGGGTACAAGGAGAAATGGCCTGATTTCCCCCCAAGTTTTCCTGATAAATGATTCCCCAGGGATGGGCAGGCAATCGGTTAATGCCAAAGGCATTCAGACCATCTCTGGTGAAAAGGGACAGCAAATAGAGAAATAAATTGGTTCCTAGAGAAAGAGGATGGCAGGAAATCAAGGAGAGATTTGATGTGTTCACAGTTGTTGAGGAGGAGCCCTAGTTGTCCTATCTAACCAGCGTCATTAATTCTCTGTGGATCAAATAGTAAATAGAATGACACTCTTTGATTTATGTGTATTTTTAAAAATCAGGCTTTTCATGGGTTAGATCCAAAATAGATAACAAGAAATGTCTACTCATTTGACCTTGTTACACAAGCTTTTGCCTTCAACAGCATCCCCTCACCATGGGGAACCTCTTACATGAACTCGTCCATTCCAATCACCCTGGTCTGGCCCCTGTTTCCAGAACACATTATTAACTTTTGTACCTTTCTTTCTTTGTTCCCTGTCTGGAATATTCTTTATCTTCTCTCTGTTTATTCAAGCCCTACCTTCCTTCAGGGTCAGGATTCAGTGCCTAGAAATCTGAAAACTGTTTTATGAGGAATGGCCCTTGGAGATTTTTCTGAACTCTTATAAATGAACTCTTATAAATTTGGGCAGATGCAAAGATTTATTTGCACAACTGGATGTAATGATCTGTAAAGATGCTCCCTGCTCTTGCTGTTTGTCTTCAGTGTAGATGCCCTGCTCTTTAGACTGTAGCTCCCATTAGGGCAGGAGCTATACTTATCCTGTATAGATAGGATTTGCACCCCAAGTTCACAGCATAAGAGTTGCAGTGACATGACTATGTTTTAAGACAATTCATGCATGTGAATTTAGTTTAAAATGCCTTAACTAGAGTGACTCTCCAGGAGGAACTTTATGTTTCATAACAAGCTGATGAAATATTTATAAACAGAATGGCCTTTTTGCACCCCTTAAATTATACAAGTTTGTTACAAGACCAGCTCTGGTCAGGAGGGGGGGATTATTGTAAATGCATATTTAAATAAAGAATATTTAATTCTTATATGATTACATGATATTAATTTTAAGTCTTGTTAACAGTATCTTTATTGAAAAATATACCTAAGTGTATGATAAAAGTTTTTTGTGAGTGAAGCCATAAATACTTACAAAGCTATTGAAATCTGAAATCTGCAAAAATATTTACAAGACTAATAACTGAAGAAAAGTTGCTCTTCATCCTGAGTTGTGCTTTGAACAGCTGTCTCACATCACAGCACACTTTTGTGCTTACAAGAGGCAGAATCAAAGAGCAGACAAGTAAAGAGGCCGCCTGCCTGCACCAGTACGGACACAGATACTCTGTGCTGAACAGCTGCTTCAGAGTTTTGTCTTCACAGCTGGAAGGTGAGGGGGAGATTGCACAACTGGCACAGAGGGTCTCTGTATTGGCCTCTCTATTCCTCTCCCTGGGCGAGTGTGTGAAGAATCAGAGTCCCAGAAGACAACATGCAGATGAGCTGTGAAAGTTTCCCACCTGCAGATATATTCCCTATACCTTGGCCCAAGGCATGGGATATACTACTCCCAGTAAACTCTCTTTCCAGACCAGCTATAGTATCAACACAAATAAGAATCTAAGGAATTTAGTAGCAAATTTTCATCTAAAATTGGGAAATAGGTTGTTTCCTCTGGGATCACATCCTCTGAGTTTTTTGACACAAATTTCAGACAATCGAAAATAAATGAAGATTAATAGGGTTCATCATATAAATTAGGTTGGTTTCAGAACCAAGACAATGAGTGCACAAAAATTCACTTGTAGAATAAAAGATGTGATCAAAGTTTCTATGAAACCACAAATTCAAAACTAACAACTCTGCTAAGTTTAGTACTGAACTGTTTGACAGTTACAAAATGAAAGGGGGTAAGGGAAAAAAGGAAAATGTTTGAAAACAGTGTGATTCTTACAGCAGGGAATCCACTTAAACTCCTGCTCATGAGGGGATCCCTGTTATCCAAGCAAATACAAACATTTACCTTAAGAATTTCATTCTGAGGCCACCTGTTGGAATGTACTAAATACCATCTTCTCCCACCTGCCTTCCAATATAAATCATACAAGAATTTTGAACACTTCTCATAATTTTCTCCCTTTCTGTTTAAATGAAGTGCTGATAATTTTAAAAATCTCCTGTTTTTTTGTTGTTTTTTGTTGTTGTTGTTGTTGTTTTCTTATTCTAAATTCCAGATAAACATGAACAACTGGTTTGCTCCAGGACATAGTTTCTGCCCAAATGCTGAACTGGGTTTACCATGTCATTCCAACTCACTCTGAAGACAGGTTGTAACATTCATGCAAAGTCAATAAAGTAATATTTTCATGTGAAAAAAAAAAGTGGAAAAACTATAAAGAACTAGAAGGTGAAAATCTTTGTGACTCTGAAATGAGAAAGGAATTCTTAATCCAAATCCAAAAATGTTAGCAAAGTGAAGACCAAACCAAAATTAACATTTCTGCTCATTAGTTACTAAAGGTTAACAGACCAGCAAGATCTTCCAGAAACTAAAATGAGGGATTAATATCTATCCTCCAAAATAAACTTCCAAAAAGACACAAGAAAAAGACAGGAAACCTGAATTTAAAAAATTGTTGAGCAAAAGGAATATAAAAGGAATTCACAGATGGGAACATAGTCAACCACCATTTGAAAAAGTGCTCAACCCAACTAATTTACTTTAAAAAAATGTAAATTAAAGTACCACTTTACATTCATTAGATTTGCAAACATTAGAAAGTTAAGTAATGCCCAGTGCTAGCCAAAATGTGAAAATAACATGAGTCCAGTCACTCTAAAGAACAATCAGATAGTGCTTCGTGAAAATTGGAGTGGTATAGCCAGTGATCTGCATATTAGTGGTGATGGTAGAGTTGAAATCAAACAAGATGTTCATTTTGAAAGGAAAAGAAAACTAAAAAATTGAGAATGTGCATTGTAAAAGGATATGTCTTGCTTAGAACCAATGAGCTAGAAATGCAAATAGCATAAATAGATTTTTAAAACAGGTAAAGGTACCATCTAAAGCTTGATCCTGTTTATGCAAGCTAAAAATGCAGAAATGCATAAAAGAGTACATAAAAAAGAAAAATACCTGCAGTCTATAGGGGCAAACAAGTGTTTTTAAAAATTTAGGGCTTCAGTATTAGAAATTAAAATCCACAGGTAATCTTATAACAACCCAGAATAAGTAATCCCTCATTGACTGCTGTATGTGGAAAAATAAACTTTATCCATTCATCTCAAAGATTTTATTCCCAAGAAATGAAATATAGCACTAAAAACTAGGAGTTTTCATCTTCCCAATTGTACTGCCAGAAGACAAAGGTTGAGGTTAGCTGTGTCAGGGGCCTGACCACTAAGTGAGGTTTGTACACCAGCTTCCTCTAAGAGTTATAATTCTGAAAACTTTTTGATAAAATTAGTAAAATGTTCTAAATCTTCCTCATAAATAAGATCTTTTAGGTCTTATCACTCTATCAAAACTATTTAACTGGAAACTTTTTCACTTCTAAGGGCTAAACGACAGAACTTATCAAAATTCAGTAAAAAATAAGCAAACATAATCTACATTGTAAACAAATGCACTGTATAGTAGAAAGGTTGTGCTCTTGAGAAATTCAAATCCAGTAAGGAAAATTAAATACATACAGTAGAAATGAGCTCAACTGGGAAAGCATTTAAGTAAGTACAGTATAGCCATGCAGTATGTTTGTTGACTTCATTACAATGAAACTGCTTCTATAAGTCAATTGATTACATAGAAATAAACCTGTTTTCTAATAATTCTATCCCCTCCTTTATGTACATAAATCCCAAAGAGATATATTTAAGAAAGAAGTCAGAAACAGTATTCAAGTTCATTCATACAAAGTGAGGTAAAAATTGCAATACTTTTGGAAAATAAGAGGTGCAATAAAATTTAATCAGAAATTTCCCTTGAACATTGGTGCTTAAGGTAAATTAAATTAAAATTTTAATTATAAGAGGAAGAGAAAGTAGAAGATGTCATTATAGATTCTGAAGAGAATTCAAGATATTTTAAGGTTGATGCCATTGCTTCCTGATATTGCCTAATTTCACTACAAAGGTATAACTTTCATTTTATTTAATGAAGATATTTCATTAGCTCTATTCTTGTGCTTGCTCGATTTGACCGGGATCATATGGGATTCCTACCTAGCAAAAGGAATAGAACAGAAGTAAGAATTGAGGGTTTTCTGTGGTAATAACTGAGAAAAATCCAAAGAAAAATACGAAGAGATTGAAAGTGCTTAAGAGGCAGTGGAGTATAGAGTTTTAGAGAGCAACTCTAAGTCAAAGAACCTGAGTCCTACCTTTATCTGCTGGTAGTTAGAGCTTTGGGAAGTAATTTAACACCCCGCAGTGCCCAATACTGTGGTGGCTGTTACCAGAGGAGGAGATTAGAGGTTGGAGAAGAGTTTATTTTCTATGCTCATTTCTGTATTGTCTACCTACCTACCTATCTACATAATATATAATTTAGCATAGTCATTTTCACATTGACAAGCTTTAAAATAAATTTATTTGCTTTAAGATAAATGAGTGATAAAAAGCAAAACTAGAATAGGCAACCAGCAATCAGAAGTGGAAAATAATTAGAACTTAATTATAAAATATTTGAAGAGTATATGGCATTGACTTGAAGAGCAGTTTTTTGGAAGCTAGATTATAATTTAACCTTTGAACAGCTACTATTCTCACCTTTTGAAAGATGTCACTATCAAATAAGCTGCTATTCCCAAGCAAAATCCTTCTTGCCACCCTCTTTGCCAGTAGATATTCCCAAAAATTTTACCACTAACAATTTTGTTTGACAAGTGTTACCACTTGTAAAATGATTTTATAACTTTGTCCTCTCAGTATTTACAATCTTTGTTGGACTTTGATTGTGAGTTAACCCTGAACTCATCTTCTCTTGATCAAAGCAATAAAGCTAAATTCATTGGTATCTTTTGAATGAAACTACCAGTAATAAATAATAAAGTTGTACTCTTTTTAGTATAGAACTAACATCATGTATTTTTATGATCTTAAATTTACATATCTCTACCAATGTGAAATGCATGTAATCACTTTAAGCAGAATATCTAATGAATCTATATGCAACACTCCTTCACAGAGCATGAGATGGTACATTGGTACTTCCTCTTGAAAGTGCCTATAGGACTTCTTGCTTTATTTTGACCTAATTCTTCTCAGGTATTGTCTCTTGAGTAGAATTTGAAACTCTCTATACATGGATAAATAACAGCATTATACAATAGTTAACAGCAATAATGGATGCTTTGGACTCAGAGAATACGATGTGTATAACATGCATGGAAACTTGATTGACTTCCATATGCAAGTACATTAACTTTTGTTAATTTCAGTGGGAAGGTATCTCATGGGTTCCTACCTTTCACTCTGGGCATCTGGGATTGGCTCCAGCCTCCTGAGCCTGGCATAGGAAATGAATGAATATAAATTACTGTTAATACTGTATGTATTGTTGATACAGTGGGCTACCACCACCCCCCAGGTGTCATTGTCTCCTTTTTAAGATTGCAGATTTTCAAGGAAGGTATGCTAAAATGTGAGAAATCACCTTAATTAGAATTTCCTTTCAGAAAGAGACAAGGGGAAGGAAGGAGGAAAACAGGTTTTTTTTCTTTGTAGTATAATCATTTAGGAGCTGTTCCTGGAAGGCTGGAAAACAGAAAGGCTATATAAAGAGCTTGAAACAAAGAGAAAAAGAAAAAAAAAAAAGGAAAATGGGAATGGAGATTGAGATTCCAGTATGGTTTTGGCCATTTTGTAGGATGAAGATGTGACCCATGTGAGCTTGACCATGTGGCCACCTGGGGCCTGCAACCCTTGGCTGACCTGGGCTAGCTGCATGTGTGCTAAAAGCAGTTAAGAAGTTTGCAGATTTGAACTTCATGTTGGAGTTTGCTTTGCTGAGTTTGTCTTGTGTCTGGAAGAGGCCATGCAAAAGTTAGGCCTGAGAAGAAAGTGAACTTTGCTGGGTTTGGTACCATGAAGTTTCTTCTACTACCTGGAGGACAAGGAGAAGACAGCGTGGAAGATAAGGAGGAGCATGCCAAAGGAAGCAGCCAAAGGAAGAAGTCTTCCAGCATCTGGAGATGAACTCTGACTGACTGGACATTGGTGACATGATCAGCACTGGGAGACTGAGGATTTTGGGGCAATCTGGGAAAGGACTTTGGAGAATGTTGAGAAAGGTTTTGGACAATGTTAAAGTAATTGGAGTTTTACTTACATGTTTCTTTTGTAGTTATTAGGAAATCACTTTGTTAGCAATAAATTACTCTGCACTGATAGTCTTGCTTTGGCTTGGAATTGTGGTTGAGAAGGCTGGGGATGGTGGAAAGAACCCACAAGTTTTAAAAGAGGGTAAATTGAGGCAAACTAGTGTAAAATGTAAACTGTAATTTTTAGAGTTTTTTTTCTTCTGCAGTTTTGGTGCTGGGAACTGAGAAGGAGCTGGCTGTTTTTGCATATCAATAAGTGGTCAGTGAAAATGCTAATGAACAGTTTGTAGCCTGCTTCTAGGGAGAGAAGCAGGCATAGGTGTGTCTACTTCAAGTTAAAGGCAATTGCTAATGTAAACTGCTTGGAGCCTGCTTTGTGGAGAGAAGCAGGCCTGTATGTATTATAGTCAAAGTCAAAAAGTCTTTTCTTTTTACCCAATTTCTTTGGGGGGGGGTCTTCCTGTAGAAGTTTGGTGATGCTTGTATGCCCAGAAATATGTCACAGGAACTTAATTCTTGTTTATATCCAATTAGTTGATGGTAACATTGGTTTGTGATGTGTCCTTTTGATTAATGTCACAGTTCCCAAGAACCTATTGATAACGTAAGTGAAAATTGGTGTACATCACTTAGAGATCTTTTGGCCCAGATTAGCAAAGTAGCACAAACGATTTTAATAGTAGCATACCCAGGTCACAACTCATTATTTTCTGTATTTCTGCTACTCTTGCTCAATATTAATTTCTCCAATATAATGAGTTATGTTGTCTTATAGTTGTTACTAACATGGTTAAGATCAAATATTCCATTCATTTCTTCCAAATATAAAAAAACAATCTATAGTCCATTTCCATTCATTCCATTCCTCTGATAATGTTAGCAAATGAGTTATTTCATGCAATTAAATTCTGAGGTAGAAATATTTAGGATGAATGAGGGAAGAGAACCCAGTCCTTTCAGATTAAGTGTTCAGTTTCCATTCTAGTTAATACATGTTTTATTTTCTGAAAAGACTATATCATTCTTTGTATAAATATTGTGTGGAACTCTTCTGGAAGACACACATTTTGGTATCAAATTTCCTCTATTGTCTCTAAAACATGCTATCATTATCATTAGTTGTCCATCTGTAACTGTAACGAAGAAAACAGAAATATGTATGTATGTATATATATTACTAACATCAGGAGAGAAGCTTGAGATTCAGAAAGAAAATACTATTGAAAGAAGCATCCGTCCACTTTGCACAGACAAAGAATTTTTATTTAACATAGAGTCTCTATGAAATGATTAAGTCCAACAATAATATAATTGTACTTTTGGTAAAATAATATCAGAGATATCATTTCCAAAGGAATGGAGCCAAGGTAATATCACCTTGTTAATAGGAGGGTTATACTCCTATTTTTTCCCTAACTAAAGCTATATCTGTCCTTCCTCTGCCAGAAAAATAGAAGGCACATAGGTACTTCACCAGGGGATAAAAATGAAGGACTTAGACACATGGTTTGAAAATATAAAACAACCATTCTCTTCAACATTAATAGGGGGTATAACCATTTTTCATGAGAATATATTCACAGTAAATGTGTTTGCATTTGGGTCAAGTCAGAAAGAAACGAGTTTCAAGCTCTTTGACAGAAGTGTATGAACAGAATGACATGTGAGCCCAGGACATAAGCAAAACAGCCCTGTCCTAGAATAGGAAATGAATACTGAAGCAAATACGCTCTTTCACTAGTAGAACTGAAAGTATATATAGAATGCAGCTAAACAGAGAGCTGCAGAAATTATAGACTAACAGAAACAAGATTCAATCAGGTAGCTTTGGGTCTGTTTTCAGTCCTTACTGAATATTCTTGGAAAGAATAAACTACCCCAGCAGTCTTCCCACTTACATAAATTTGTGAGTTTTCTTTCCTATTTATATACTTTCACACTTTATTTTTCCCCCATCACCATCTCCTTTGACTCTTCCTCCGGCTTTTAACCTCAGAAGCTTCACCTCATTTTCCAACCTAAGGGTTATGGTTAGTTTTTATAAGTAATTTGCTTTGCTGGATCTCCCTCTATGTAAACATCCATGCATCTCCTTTCATAATCTGATAAAACTGAGTGTATTTGCCATCAAGAGACTTGATTGAGGCATACTACCTTTATCTAAGGAATAGAACTTATCTACCCACTGAAAACAGGTAGAAATCTGAGCACAGGAAATCCTTATCTAATAGTAAGTAGGTCCAAGAATGGAAGAAGCCTTCTTGTCAAAGAAGGGTCTCAGAGAAGAAACAGAATTGAGACAAAGGACCAGATTAGACTTGGTGGTATAGATGTTCATGTGTTTTGTCAAAATTTTTAGTTCATCGGTCTTTTGTGGAGGCCAATATTTTTCCAGGCTAAAGTTATCTCTGTCCTTTCTCTGCCAGAAAATAGAAAGGTAAAGGCACATATGTATTCTACCATGGGATAAATATGAAGGACTTTAAAACATGGGTTCAAAATATAAAGCAAACACTCCCTTTTGCATAAGTGCCCATTTGTGGAGAGGAGAGTGCCATTGTTAAATGGCTCTCCTGTGGAAGTTGCAAGTTTAGAGCCTGCTTCTGTGTGAAGACCAGACAAAGTCTGTCCCTCAGTCATAAACAGAAGAGGGAAGTCTCTATACAAGACAGTAAAAGAAAGGGTTGATTTCTGCCTCTAGATCCTCTGATGGCTTTGAGGCTTCAAGATGTTTTTGAAGGTATTTCCAAGTGGCTATGGTGAGGTGAGGTTCTTGTCATTTAAGATAGGTTGGTAAAGACCCCAACCTATGGGTATGGTATCTTGGTTATGGTATCTTGGAGTCTTGTTAAAATATAAACTGAAATTAAGTTCTGTCATATTAGACAAAGAGTTACACTCCTCTAAAAATATTTTCACTTTGTTATTCCTTAATAAAGCCTTGTATGAGTGTCTTTGCATTGCAAGTTATAAATGTAAAGACTATATATGTCTAGAGTTGCATCAGAATGGAATGGTCAGAAAAGTACTAAACCCACAACTCAGAACAAAATTAGAGGCAGGATTAGAGTTAGAAGTAGAGATGGGGTAAATACAATAAATTCCCCCAAATGAAGTTTGTAAACTCTACCATCACCTACTTGACAACTGTTTCAACTTAGTTATACTATCTCTAGAAAATGTTTGTTTTATTTCACATAAAAGAAAAATATATATTCTAATTCTAGAGATACAATATCATTCAGGTTTATAATTTTAGAAAGTTACTTAAACAGAAACATCAGGGCACTATAATTCATTATATTCCCAATATATTTGACATATACAGTGTAGAAACAACACCAGTACTATTTGTTAGTCTATAAAGACCTAAGGAAAATAATGGTCAAATTATGTTTAAAATAAGGTTATTATTTTAAATATTATAGAATAACAAATAAAAAGCTTTTTTAATGAGTTCATCATGTTTAGGGGTATGGTAAATGTTATTTTTCAATTATATGATTAGAATAAAAAAATCAAGTTTCAAAGCAGTTATTCCATTATTATAAATGGGAGCTAGAGTTACCATTGGCTTTGGCCAAGGTCTCTTAAAAAATAATCTTCTAATGCATTATAAATTACTATAAATTCCTCTATAATTAATAGTTGAGGATGCAAAATTGTATGCATTCATTATACTCAAGTAAATTATGGCACATTATATATAAATTCCCTTTTCTGTTATTGTTTTCAAAAGGAAAGAAAAAATAGTTAAAGTCTTGCTACACTGGGTTTTAAACTCTACCTGCTATGCAAACATGCATAGATTTTTTTTTTAATGAAATGAAAACAAAATAGGCATTTTCTGGTCTAATGAGCTATTTCCATCAAAATAAATTCCCCAAATGGAAGTATTACAGGGGTCATGCTAAGCATTACAATAATGCTTTATGTATTTTCAGAGGCATTGCAATGTCCCAGTAATATATGAACTTTGAAAGCCAAGCACACAGCTGCAGCAAATGTTCAGGCAACTGTATTCTTCACTTCTAATCAGAGCAGCACCCAGGAGCCCTTAACACAAGCATTGTGAGTCAGGCTTAAGAGGAAAGAGAAGTTCAGCAATAGTTGCGGTCCCCACTGCTTGAAATAGCAGGTATTCTCAGTGGTTGAGCTTTAATGTCTGTTATGAAACATCTCATGTATAGTTATTCCAGTAAGATTGGAAGATTTGGGGGTAGATTTTTTTTAGGTTACAAAATATACTACCCAAATTATGGGATGTCATGATGAAAATGATCAAAGATGTCATTTATAATAAAGCACCATTTCTCACTTTATTGACCACTTAAGTCATCCCTATCACCCAGTGTTGTAAGGAGCAAACGAGACAAAATATATTCAAACACTTCATAAACATTCCACAAATCTGATCATTTCTAAAATGGTTAGACATCAGGATAGTGTTGGGGGGTGAGCAGTCACTGGAAGGAACACACAAGAGCTTTATCTTAATCTCAGTGCTGATCTTGTGGATATATTGTGTTTATAAAAATTCAGTGAGCTGTACACAAATATGTACACACTCCACATATATTATTTTCTAGGAAGATTTCTTAATATGGTTAAGGGTAGGAGATAATCTTTTCCTTCTATTGTGTTAAACAAATGCATAGAGGGGCTATTCAAGACATTTAAATGAAGACGTAAGATGGGCTGACATCTCTGGATGGAGAGAGGTCAAATGAGCCATCAAAATGAACATGTTGCTCTGTTCCATCCTTTTTGACAACATGGGACTCATGGGCCCTATGATGCCAGACATTCAGGACATTCAGGAAAGCACATTTAGATTTTACATATCAAAAGTCACTGTTTTTAAATTTTTAAGCCCCTGCAAGCAATTTAAAGTTCTATAAATGCTGGACAGAGACTGCTGCTCTTGATCTCACTTTTCAGCACTGGAAGTCATCTCTGAGTTTTAAATCATCACATGTAGGATGACAAAAATAAAGGGTCTTAGGCAATAACTGCCCCTCCACTTTCAGTGATCAACTATATAACCAAGAATTCCTGGAAATATTGCCCAATCTCTTTGTCAATGTCTATCAATATCATGATAAATCTAAATTCACACAATGTAAATAGGCTTCTGGGCTACTATAAGACAGAGGACCTCATCCTCCCCCAAAGAAGGTCTATTCTTAACTTGTTTTTCTTGTGAATTATGTATCCTTCAGTAATATTATACAAAGGAGTATTGTATAAAAAAAAATATTAGAAAGTATGACACCATTGTCTCAACAGTACCTTCATTCTAATGGGAAGTAAACTTGACCTTTGAAATGATAAGGATACGATTTAGAAACACAAGAAAGAAAATAAAAGGTTGACTCTAATCAAGTATATTCAGGGGTTAGTTATACAATGGGAGTTAGTAGAAGCAAGGTCCTCACCCAGGGAGGCATTAGGAACAGTATTTTCTTCAGTTCTAGTTACATCTGTTCTTTGACTTGAGAAAAAATAACGAAAGAACAAAATACCCTAAAGATTGAACACACCCAGAGAAAAAGAAGCAAAGGGAATAAACCAGCACTTTACAAAAGGAAATGTAGAAACTACAGCAAAAGTTGGTTCTTTTAAGTATTATGTAACAGAAGACTTGTTTTTCATGTGCCTATTCTATTTTTATTTGACCAGTTGTTTTTTGATATGATTTCATAGAAAATGAGGTAAAATCCCTTTCTAACTTTTCACATGTGGCATATTTTCTTCCTTCTTTCCAAATGCCTACATATATTTAATATCACCTCCCCTTCCCCACTTCTGTCAAATCCCTGTTTTCTATAAGTTTGAGGTTTTTTTAGATTCAATATACAGGAGAAATCATGTTTGTCTTTCTTTGCATGAATTATTTCAGTAGCATAATTCATTGGCCTTCAAAGTTCCATCCATGTTGCACAAATGGCAGGATTTTACTTTTTATGACTGAATAATATTCTGGGGTTTTGAGTGTGTCTGTGTCTGTCTCTCTCATAATTTATTTATTCATACAATCATTGTTGGACACATAGGTTGTTTCTGAATCCCAGTTATTATAATGTTGCAATGAACATGGAGATACATATTTTCTTCAGATGAGGAGTTATTGAATGGTAGGGTAGATCTATTTTTAATTTTAAGGAAAGTTCACACTTTTTTCCAAAGTGACTGCACCAATTTGCATTCTTATCAAAAATGCATAGGTTTCTCTTTTCTCTACATTCTCCCAAACATTTATTTCCTATCATTTTAGTAATAGCCATTCTACTATTGGGGTGAGGTGATATCTCACTGTAGTTTTGATTGTATTTTCTGAATTAGTGAAGTTGAATATATTTTTACTCACCTTTTTACCATATATATGCTTTCTCTGGGGAAAATGTTTATTCAGATCTTCTAACCTTTTTTTAATAGACAATTGTATTTTGTTGTTATTTTGCTATTGAGTTGTATTGAGTTTCTGCATATATCCTGGATATCAGCCTCATCAGAGATATAATTTGCAAATATGTATTTTATTTTTGTAGGTTTCCCTTTCAATTTGTTGATGGCTACCTTTGCTGTACAGTTTTTATTTTGATATGTCATCTTGTTTAGTTCCACTCTTTATTTTTTCCTTTAGTGTGAGATTTTAAGAAATCATCACCATAAAAAAAGAGTTTACCACCTATGTTTTCTTATGGGACTTGCATGGTTTCAGGTATTACATCCAAGTTTAATTCATCTTGAATGAATTTGTATGCATGATGTAAGATAGTGGTTGAGTTTCATTCTTTTCTATGTGACAGTCCAGGTTTTCAAACACCGATTGCTGACTATATACTGTTTTTTTTCCTATTGCATAGTCAAGACTCTTTAGTCAAAAATTGATTGCTCATATATACTTTAGTTTATTCATAGACTATGTGTTTCATCGATCTATGTGTTAATACTATACTGCTACAATGATTAGATATGCAAAATATCACTTGAAATCAGGGAGCATTATACCTCCAAAATTGTTCCTTCTATCTCAAGGTTGGTTTTTAGGGTCTTCCATGGTTACATCAATTTTTTTACATCAAATTATTTATTCTATGAAAAAATGTCATTGAATTTTACTAGGGATTGCATTGAATCTGTAGATGATTCTAGGTAGGTTGGGTATTTTAATAATACTGATTATCCCACCCCATGGTCATGGATTACTTTTCTCTCTATTTGTGTATTATTTAAATTATTTCTTCAGTGTCTTGCAGTTTTGATATGCAGATCTTTATCTTCCTTTGTTAAATTAATTCTTAAGTATTTTATTCTGAGGGAGACCTCAGGAGAAGTTTGAAGAAGAAACTGGTTGATGTTAGCATTCCACCTTTTCCTGCCCTACCCCCTCAGGCTCTCATGCATTTATG
The DNA here is from genome assembly GCA_004024945.1 of Uropsilus gracilis. Classification (NCBI taxonomy): domain Eukaryota; kingdom Metazoa; phylum Chordata; class Mammalia; order Eulipotyphla; family Talpidae; genus Uropsilus; species Uropsilus gracilis. Next base: position 16,325 of record PVHY01014330.1, read on the forward strand.
AACTAAGTAATCTGAGTGATGTAACTTAGTGAACTTGGTGCCAGTTTCTGGCTATGTTGTAAAACCATTGTGAACCAACCAAAAAATTCCAAAATTTTATTTGTTTAAGGTGTGAGAATTTGAACTTTCACAACTATAAAAACAATCCTTTGCAGATAAGGCTAAAAGGAAACATGACAGCCATAAATACACCTACTTTGTTGAATTTAATTACTGTCAACACTGAGAGGATGCACAAATGTTCTAAACTCTAGAATGTTAATAATTTGCCCTTTCCCCTTACCTTAATAAGATGGGGATTGTATGAAGTATGAAGTGGATTCCTTAGAAACCATTCAAGTTTTCTTCTTTGCCTACCTTTAAGACTTAAGTGAACCTTTACTATATTTATCAAATATTTACCTGACACTGAAAAGAAAATGTTGAATATTATAGCAGTAACAAAGAAATAGGAAATAACTTCCTTTTTCAATACTCATTCCACTACTCAGAAGAATGCTCAGTTAACACAGGATACCAGACACTGAGAATAGACTACATTTGAATACAGATATTTGCATCCATATTTACATTTTAAAAGCCTATATAAAGTGATTATAATTGGGAAGTGATTTATTTGTATGGCAATTGTAAGCACAAGATCTCATAATAGATGTGAAAGCACAAAATTTAATATGTTATACAAATATGACTTATTATTGCATGAAATAAATAACAGATGTAATTATTCATCTCAGGCCAAAAGATTCTAGGATCTAAAGCACTTTCAGAACATACAGATATATAAGAGGAAAACAAAATCTTGGAAAGTATTTGAAAAATTAGGCATTTTTGAAGCTTCATCCTAATAGCACTACTTAGAAGATGCATCATAAAAAGATTTTATACTTATTACATTTATGAAAATGTTCTCATTCACAATGTAATCTTTCATGGTATGTTATTTACCAGATACTTCGATTTTAATCTGATCTGAGATATTATTAAAATAAATATTACAAGGGCCCTAAAAATAATTTCCAGCAGATAGAAACAACCAAATTACCTGTAATAAAAGTCACATAAACTTATGCAGTAGAGATTTAGTATTTTACACACTCTCTACAGGCAGTAAATGCTCTATCTTAGCATGTAAATTCTTTTCTAGCTATTCCTTATAAATCAGAGATCTCATATAACATATCATAGCAGTCTGTCCTGTAAATGCTTTTGGGTCATATTTTGTTGACCATACCATCATATCTGTTCATCAAGCACATTCACAAAACTTACATTGTGAAATAAATATTTGTGAGTTCTTATTGCCAATTTTTAATGAACTGTGGTCAAAACATTCTAAAGGTGTCATAATATTCCCACACAATCTGTGTCCATATAAATTCATGAAGTCACGGAATCAGACCTTTCACAAGTGAATATGGTTTTCCCCAAGTTCTTCAGCACTTCATCTCTTCCAAGCAGATTTGAAAACTTCCCATCACTCCAGTATGATGGTGACTCTATCATAAAAATCATTCTAATAACACTGATGTGTTGTGGGAACAAATAATTATGAAAACAGTGGAAACTCTGAAAACAATAGTCATGATCCTTTGATCCTTTTAAGGTGATACTATAGTTTTTTCCCATCAGCATTTAGAGTAGAGCCTCATAATTTCATGATGGATTGAGGTAACTGACTGGGGGATGAGGGGTAAAGAAAAAGAATGAATGATAGGAGTGAAGATGGTAGATTTTCTCTACTAATTGCTTGCTTTGCAATATTAGCAGTATTATCAGTAATACATATCCTATCTATTCTAGGAAAAATGAGATATACAATTGAAAGTAGATAGTCCTAGCACTAAAGGAGTTTATAGTGTAGATTAGCCATTTGGAAACAAAACAAATAAAAATAAGGACTACATTACAATATACACACAGGCAGAATTGCGATGCAGTGGTGCAGACAATACACATAAAAGGAAAGAAAGAGGAAAAGGTCCATCTCTCTGGATGGAAATCAGTATCTCCTTTCATTTCAGGTGGGTCAGTTTGGCCCCATAGATTGACATGGCAACCTGCAAAGCCAAAGCCCCACGAGAGCCACAAAACCACTGCCTACAAGAGTCCATCAAGTTTAATTCCACCTTCGGGTCCATAGCAAATATGTCTTTCTGCCTCATAGAATGTTCTTCCTTAAAGGAAATGTGGAAATGCCACTAAACTGCATGGATTCAGAGACATTTTGCTGCCTACTAATATTTTTATATACCTTAAAGTTTAACTCCTTGCCTATTCGGCAATAATGTAATTTATATTTTGTCAGCTTCCTGACATACCCTTCCTCATTCTGCTTTAGATATTCAGAATTCAATGATGAGAGCATGATGTCTACTATTCTTTGAGATCATAGGATCTCACAGTAATTATTTTACAGAATCTTCACAGTAATTATTTTATAGAAATTTAATGGTAATGTTTTTACTTGTATTTCAATAGTTTTTTTCCTTTGACTGTTTCCCTCCTTTTAAATTATTTTTTGTTGTGAGATAATTGTTTTCTTTCTAATCTTCAGTTACACTCTCCACAAAATTTCCATCATTATCCTTTTAAAATCAACAAAATATAAATTCCATTAGTGCTGAATAGCCAAAATTTACTTGCCCTCACACTGACCTCATTTTAGATGAAATTTTGGCATAAAATAATAAATCCCACCTAGCTGAGACAACAAGTACTTTGAAGTTCTCAATCCAGTTTTTCCGTCAAAGAATAACATAGCTTATCCCCATTTACTGTCTCAGTCAGCTTTTGCTTTTGGTGACAAATCCCAAAACTCACCACCAAGATTAATTTCAAAGAGCTTACTGTCTATTTTTTCTAATTCATTTTAAGACTTTAGTTTTTATTTCATTTCATCGATATTATTTTCTATCCACTAAGTACAGTGCCAGGTTCCAAGTATTAATGTGACCAAATTACATGTGTTCCTGTATTCAGTGAAATTATAGTGTACTATTAAGTCAGACATTAAACAAATTTATACTTCAATAAATATGTAATTACAAATTACTGTTTTAAGAATAAAGCATAAGAAAAAAAAATATCAGAAACAAATATTTATGTTAATAAAAGTTAAATGAATACCCAGAAGAGTGTTAGTTAGAAAATTATTAAAGATAACATAAATGATAAAATATAATTTGTGTACTTCTAAAGAGACTATACCCAACATTAGGCAACAAGATAGAAAAATAAAGGGACATTTATTAAATGTTTATTATCTTCCACATTCCTTACTAAACACTTTGCATAATTTGTATATAAGATGTTCTTCACAACAACCATAAAAGATAATATTTTTGCATTTTACAGACTGAGTACTAATTTTGTATCTTTTCTCCCTGTGTAAACATACACAACAACAGCAACAAATATGACCAGAGTCAGCATATTTGACTAAAAATGTATTTATATACTCATAAAAATGTTTTCCAATATCTATTTTGTGCTGTGTATATTCTAGATGTTTTGGACACATCAGTAAATGAAACAAGCAAAAGTTTTGTGAACAGGAACAGTAAACAAAAGAAATGAAAAGTAAGTTAAACAACATGATGATGTTAGAGTTAAGAAAAAAAGTATGATTTTTATAATGAGAGAAATATAGAGTGGGTTAAGGAATGAATGTAAAGTTCTGCGTAGATCCAGATGGTATGTCATTTAATTGATATGACTTGGTAACAGTGAGGGAGTTGGCAAGAGTCTATCTGAAGGCAGAGCCATAGGCAGAGACAACAGCAAGTTCAAGGACCTCAATGTGTAAGATTAAGTGAGAAGCAAGGACAGTGTAACTGAAACCAAGTGATTAGGGCAGGAAGTAGAAAATTCAGGAGGAAAAAATTTCATATTATTTCTGAAATTTCCTTTTTGTTTGAATAATATTTACCATAATAACAACGAAAAATCATTACTGAATACCAAAGAGTCAACCAAGCCAACTCCTAGATTTATATCCTCCATGAAGATTTTCCGTGTTTATGTATGGTGTTTTTCAACCAACCAACCAACCAGCCAGCCAGTTAAGCAAGCAAACCAACCCTGAAGAAATTAATATGCTACATAATATTTTAGAAGTTAATATAATTTATACAATCCACTAAATTGATAGATTGTTCTACCTTGATTGTAGTCATTTCTGGCTGCTGCTATAACAAAACACTACAGACTGGGTGATTTCATAACTGAACACTTATTTATCATGGTTCTGACTTTTGGCTTACAGATGATCATGTTCTCACTGTGTCCTCACATGGCAGAGAGGGAGAAAATAAATTCTCTGGCATCTCTTCTTATAAGGACACTAATCACTTATGAGTGCCCCACTCTCGTGGCCTCAACTAAACCTAATCACTTGCCAAAAGTCTCATCTCCAAATACTGTCATGTTGGAGTTTTGGGTTTCAGCCTAGGAATTTGGGGAGAACATAATTCAGTCCTGAGTGTCTTGTTATTGAACACTGAGTTTAGTTTACTTTAAAATTTTATGTGTCCTAGAGAAATAAATAATGGAAAGTTAGCTAGAAACTAAAAGAAAACATTTTTTAATTAGTCACAACTTTTTAATCACTGAGGACAGCAAAATCTACCTTCAAAAATAAGATATCACAGGTGTCAATTTACTTTAATAATTTTCTATCAGATTATAGAGTCTACCGAATTACATTACATTACTTTTTTTGACACATTGCTTTTTACAAATTAAATTTTCGGTGAAACTGTGTTGCATTTTTATTCTTTAATAGAACGTTTCTAGACTGATATCAGGTGAAACAGGAAATTGAGGTATATTTCCACGAAATTATGATTTTGGTGGTCTAAATTATTCCTCTGACTCAAATGAGGAATACGAGGCATATAGAATCAATTAAAATTCAGATTGACTCCACTGGACCCATACTAAACACTTACTAAACACTTGTTGATTTGTAGTTCAGGACTTGGACTTAAAAAGAAATGACACTGCTACCTATCATTGACGAAAGTTTTAATACACCTTGCAAGAAATATTGGCACAATAATTTGCAAAAGGCAGTATGCAGCAGTCCCAGTATACACAAAATCAACAGATTCAAGAAGTATAGGTGTTCTCATGCTGGCCAGACTTATCAATAGGAGACTGACAATAATGTTACTGCTATTTACATATTAGTACCACACTGGTATGGATTTGCATAATGTATTGAGGCTCTATGCTCTAGAGAGTTGCATTGTAACATATTGGTGCTTAATGAACTCTGAAAAAATTGATTTTCCACAGAGTAAATTAAGGAATGCATTATAGCTGTTAAAGCAATCTTAAGGGAAATCCGAAGCTTCCACTGCAGCACCATGCTTAGTAAGTAATAAATTACATGTTATACTTATTTGCCTTAATTCATGCTAATTTTGTCCAATTAATGTATCACAGTAATTCAGAAGCTTGTCACAGGAGAGCTAATTATTTATTGGATTTTTGTGTTCAGCTCCCTGGGAGTCTACTAGCAAACAAACTTGCGACTGTCTTTCTCTTAGGTCCATAGTGACATTCTTATGTCTTACTGTGGGGAAGTGAGATTTTTGTTTCTGTTTTGAGTTTTTTAAACAAAGTATGGGGTACTTGCATCAGAGTCTTCTTTTTTGATTGGTGAAATAGTTTGACAACCTGCCACTCTCTTAGCACAAGACCTACTATCTTCCTCATCAAAGCAGTTTTAACTTGTATATTTCAGAGCTTTCATCAAGAAAAAAGACATTGTTAATTTGTCTACATGGAAAGGTTTCTACTTATTGCAGGTCTGTCTGTCTGTACGTCCAAAGTGCACTGGAGTTGTGATGCAGTTCTAGAGATAATTCACACCAGAAATCCCCATGTATTTCCTCTCATTTTCTTTCCTTTGAGCGCTTCAAATGAGCTATCTGCAAACTTGTGTACTCCTCACTTTGGTCTGTATAATCTTGCTTCTCAACTTTACAAAACACCTGCAATTTCTTAAAGTATTGTTGGGAAAAAAGTTAAGTTGAACTTACAATGACAATTGATATCAGTTTTGCAAAAATGGATTTTATTTTCCTATAGTACACTGTTAATTTACAGCCCCTACAATGAATTATTTATGAGATTAATTTGTGCAATTCATACCTATAAATAATGTGGCAGTTGCTAAATAATTTGCACACTGTGTGATAAGATGCAAGCATCAGAGTCAAAGAAGCAGCGCATCACCAGCTGGGAGATGCTCGCTGCCTTCTGAACGCCTGGCAGACCCACGTGTTTGTAGACAGTTATTTGGAGAGGATGAGAAGCATTTGATCTCCTACTTTGCTCTTTTCCACAAGCATCAGGAGAGCATTTGTTTGCCGGTTATCATCTTCCAGTTAAATAAAATCGAGGTGATATCTTTTAAAATACATAATGCAGCTTGATGTTTACCAGCAAGAGCCAGCACGGAGCTTTGGTTTAATGATAAATGAGACACTGCTTTTCACATCACAAGGTTGAGGCAGAAACGTTTACCTTTAAAATTCACTTCAATTTGATAAGAAAAAAAAAATGGCATCTTTTTATTTAGTCAGTTTATACTAACCTGTTAGTCTCAGACCAAGTGATTATCTGAGAATCAGCAAAGTTCTCCAGTAATGTAAAGTGTTATATGATTCTTTCAAAAGAAACTACCACCTACAGTATTGGGCAGTACAATTGCCCATTTTAAACTGGGTATAACCCTTACTTTCATTTTTATTTTTTTGCTCTCTTTTCCATATGGTGTTAAGTTTCAACTACTTTTTTAAAAAATGATAATTCAACAAGTTAAAAATTAGCATTTCCCATCTCAATTCCTTTTCTAATAGGAGAGATAGTGTAAACATATTAGCTCTTGGGTGAATAAATTCAACAACCACAACTGAAGACTTTATTGACTTTGACAAAATTTTGTAATAAAAATACCTGTTTCATTATTGAATAAATATCTTCTAAAAAAAATACAAATGTAGAGAAGACTTCTGTCTCTTACTTTATGTGTATTTCTGTTCCTACTAGGGTCTACACTTTCCTAGCATATGTTTGGTATTGAGGATGTTAACTTAAAAATTCAGGAGGCCACTAAAATACAAAGTTTATGTATTCAGGCTCAAAAAATTGTAATTCGAGTAGACCCAAACAGTGATCACTAGTTAATGGAAAGGAGAGAGGAAGTAAGTGGTTCTTAAAAAAAAGTTTTAACAAGTTTAAGCTAAGGTTACACATAATTGACTTCTGATTTGGTTCTCTGACAAAGTGCCTATGCTAATCAATTAATCAGGATATCTTCTTAAATAACTGTTTGTTTGATGATTTCTTAAAACCGTAGGCTTTAACCCAGTCTAAAGACTTGACCCAGTTCAAATAATACAAGCTAACCCATTTCTCTGGTTTCCCAGGCTCCATTTTGAGATAGCTCCACTTATGCCAGCTTTTCATAAGACTTTGCACTGTTTTATGTTTTTTTCTTTTAATGAAATAGCAAAATTACTGCTCTCCTGACTCAGGCTACTACTTTATATATACATACATATATATACATACATACACACACACACACACACACACTACTTTGTATACCTACGTTACTTAACCCTGACAGGATTATAATGCGAACTAATGTCCTGATTCCTGACCAAATGCCAAGGGAGATAACACAATATAGTTTCATATGCCCTCCTTGTTTTAGATTTGGTTATATTTCCCTGGAGTCCTAGAAATCTTAAGACATTAGTAAACTAGGCTTGAGCCCCTCTTTGAAGCAGTAAAACCTGACCAGGAGGAGTTTTCTAACTGCTGGTCTCATGAACTCACATGACAGCATTTGTCCTATGCTTTTCACTTCTCTCTTCTCTCTATTTTGGCTTGAACCTGGTAAACTTGACTTGACTTGGTTAGAAGAGGGTCCCTCTGAGACCTATCTGAGGTGGGAATGCAAACCATGGTGGACAGTGGATGCAGCTGAATCCACAATGAAATGGAATATAATTGGTCATAGGGTTTTCTGGGCCTGAACAAATTCATCTTCAAAATGCAGTTGTTCCAAGAGAGTCATCATCACATTTCCAGGTTCATAATGTTTTGGTTTTATATTCTTTCAGTCTAGAAACATGGATGGCAAGCCATAATGTCAAATGCAGCACTCTTTTGTCCTGCTGAGTCAGACTTAGGCCTAAGAAGGATGGCAAAAGTCCTGAAGGCATTTCACAACCTCAATCCTTGCTTTATTTGCCAAATTAAACTTTGCTTTGCCCTTCTTTTGATCAAGCTGTCCAAGGTACTGGCTGATCATCTGTTTCACCTGATAACACTTTAGGTTTTAGGATGTAGACTTATATGCCCCTAAATCTAAGATGACAGTATTTGCCCTTTATCCCCTTATACACAGTGGAAGTTCTGAGCACACTCTCTGTCTCTAGGAAGCTAAGCAAAGTAATCCATGCCCAAATTTGGCATCTTATAGCAAGAATGCTAGACAATAGAAGTGGTACTGAAAACGTTTCTCTTTTTAATTCTCTCTCTTTTGTATAATGAACTATATACACATCAATTTAAAAAAATAGTCACAGAGAAGTCAGATTGAACTAACATTATTTTCAAATAAAGATATAGATGAAAAATATTGAACAGCCTATGGAAATTTTGAAAATACATCTACTTTAAGGAAAATCATTTGTTTTTGCCTCTCTTACATAACAAGATTTTCATGCCATTGTTTATTGTCAATGTTTTACCATCTCATTAAATCTACGTAATATGATTTAAAAATATATCTGATTCATTTACAGTTTCTCCCCATTACGCATAGTACTCTAATACCAACCCTAAAATTCAACAGTGTCAGAAATTGATGATGTGTAAATGCCTTGCTCTATCCACACCAGTTCCATTATTGATTATTGAGAAATGACTAAAGTGGAGAATATTAGAGTTGAGGTGGAGATCCTGTGAATTAGGTAAAAAGAGAGACTATAGAAGACTTACTAACATTAACCTTAGGTAAGCGAGTGGGGACACACAATCCTTCAATTTAGAATTTTTATTTTTTTTAATGGAATAAAATTAAGGATCTTCTGTGTGTAAGAATTCTAATATTGCTCACTTATTCTTTGAATCAACTGCTTAAATATCAGGTTCAGGATGAAAGAGATGCTTTTATTTTTAATTAAAGTAACGTATTTTTAAATTACATAAATGTTGGGTGTGCATCATTGAGAATCAACATATGTGTGTATTATATAAAGACATGTTTTTATATGTCTGTGCCTATAATACATATTTCCCATTTCTTGAAAAAATCTTGGAAGCATATAATTTTGGGTGACTGGAATAAAAAATAAGTTAGGAGTGGTTTCCAGCAGCTTTTCACTACTATGAAATGAATGATTTACATGCTTTATTTCCTATGGTATAAAATACAGATACCTTGAAAGGATAACTGGGTAACTGGTGAATGGGATATTAATATTGTTCATTCTCCTAGGTTGGGACAGCAATATCTTTGGATGACTCATTTTTATAGTAGCATGTAAAAACAAAAAAACAAAAGTGAACAAACAAACTTACATCATACTATTTAGTCTAGTAATAAACCACTTATGTGTATTTTAATGAAAATATTTATTGCAGAATATGAGAATCACATACTGTTCTATATTTTGAAACTGTCACAGCAAATAAGCCAGCCAAAGTCAATGATTCCCTGGAACTTATTGTCTACTGCAGAGAAATAGATAACAAGAAGGAAGTAGAGGAGAGATGAAGGGAGGTAGAAAATGCCAGTTTGTGATGATGGGTATTATGTTGAAAGTTAGAGATGTTATAGAGGAAGTCCTTCTTTGGTTTCCTTAGATTGCATAGTCAAACTCCTTGGCAGATGTTACCTTTTGAATGACATTTGAATGATGGGAGGGCATGCAAATTACTTATGGAATGACTCAGTATAAAGGACATTCTAGATAAGGAAAAACCCAAAGCAAAGTGTTCTAAGACAAAAAAGTAATTGAACTAATAATCTATATAAAGAGTAGGATAGTTCAAATGTCCTTTATAAATTAATAGCTTAGCCTCTATGGAAAGTGGTGTAGGAGACCCTCAAACTAATGAAAATGAAACTACCATTTTACCCAGCAATTCCTCTTCTGGAATTTACCCAAAGGAGACCAAAACATTACAGCAATATTTACAATACCCAGGATAAGGAAACTGGCCCAAATGGCCCAGATGAATGAATGAAAAAGATGTAGTATATTTATACAATGGAATAATATTCATCAATTAAAAGTGACAAATTTGAAACATTTGTGATAACATGATGGATCTAGAAGAATTCATGTTAGCGGATATAAGTCAGAAAGAATAAGGTGGAAACCAGAATGGATACGGGGAAAACAAACTTATAAGTGGGTTATAGGGAAAATAAACAAAATGTAAAAAGGAAAAGTCAAGCAAGCTAACAATGAAACTAAAACATACAGCTGGGGGGCAGTGGGGGTGGGGGAGGTCAGGGATGGGATGAGAATGGAGGATCCAAATGAAGGTACATGGGTGATATAGTGGTGGGAGAACCCTGGGGAATATAATGATGTGATATATATATAATTATCAGCAAAAAGATTAAAAGCTCATATTCACTAATAAATCTTAACAATCTATATAAGCATCATATTCTTTAATAGCAAGTTAAGTGATAACTGCTTTTGAAATCATTTTGGTGTGTAGGACTCCAGCAATTCTGCAATTCTGCATTGACCCTAACTTGATGGTGCTCATTTCTTCTCTCAGTATCCAGATTCTTGATTCTGTGTCCAAGTTCTGCAAAGCACTTTACCCACTAGTCTTTATCATTCTCTTCTGGGTAACTTGAATTTCAATTCCCCTACTTAGATTTTGCCTGCACAAAAATCTCTGTACTGGCATGGCACATTTGCCCAAGCAGACTCTTTACTTCCACTTTAATCCTGATAAAGATTCTGCCACCCCTTTGACAGATATTCCAAGCAGTTGAACCATATCTTCACCCATTTGACACCCTCCTCTTGCAGCTAAGAGATTCAAATAAAATATGGTAAAATTCAAGGTTTTTAAAAGTGAATATTGGGCTTCCCCTAACTTGATTCTTCTTGAATCTTGAAACACACACATGTGTAGAGCCCAGCAGGACTACCTCTATAGCAATGAATGACTGGAAAGAAGGTAAGCATGCATAACTAATAATGTTTCATTAACCACTTGGCTTTAGTTGCAGTGTTTATGAGACATAATCTGATAATTATAACTGTCAAGAATGAACTGTTAAATGGAGGTGGCTTTTATGTTTCTGCTCTTAGGAAGTTTCTATTTTATTAACTATCAAATGGTACTGTCAAAAGAAGTCGTCCATTTCCAGTTCTCAGTCTACTTCTGGACATTCAGTGAACACTAAACCAGATTTCCCTGGGCAGTAGCCCTGGTCTCTCTATTGCAGTTGAAGAGAGGTGGCAGTTTACAATTATACTAATGACAAAAGACAAATTGCATTTTGATGATGAACATAACCCACATCTAAGCCCATGCTTTTAGCATGTAAAGGTTAGACCTATGAGCTTATTTTTGTCATTTTATGATCAGATAATTTATTTTATGATGTTAATTGAATGTACCAACAGCAGGACCAATTCTAAAACCCAAATTGTTCTTTTTAAAATGCAATTGTCAACATGGCACAAACTGGTACTTCCCACACAAAAGTGCTATTTATTTAAATTGCTTTTTCTGGGTTTGAAGGAATGAGTATGAGATTTGGATACTACAATTGCTAATGACTTCCAAAATATTTCTCCAGCACAGATCTTGTTATTGATCTAGGATCTTACCTATTAATCTCTTTGCTTTAGAATATTCCTTTAAGATTTCACCTCTAACTTGTTTAAAAAAGTAGCTAATATTTCTCACTAATGTACAAAAACATACTCAGACATCTGCTAACATGTCTCTACACAGTTACTAAACACATTCAATATCTTTACACGGCTGTTCTCCTTGCCTCAAATGTCCTCTTCCTAAATGTCTACATGGTTCACTCTCTCACATCCTTGTAATTTTTTTATCTCTTCTAAGGGGGACCCTCCCTAATAATCTGTTTTATTTGTAATCCACTAGCAGCATTACTTATCCCCTTGTACTTCCTTGATTTTTTCAGTATCCCCAGCATTACCTAAGATGTTGTAATTTTCTCCTTGCATTTAGTGTTGTAAAATAACACCCCTTAACTAGGAAGCTATCTGTTTATATTATTCACTGTTAGACCTCCAGAAATTAGGATAGTGATATCTGGAATATTGTAGTCACTGAAGGTTTGTTGAATGAGTGATTCATCAGTCTCACTCATTTTAAAAATTGAATATTTTTGTTGAGGTAACTGCCTACAATATTATATGTGATTGAGAGATAAAGGTTCATACCATCACCTTGTGTTGGTCAAAGCAACAAAGTCTATTAGGTTCCCTCTCCATTGGTAAACTCAATTCTACATTCATATTTCTTAGGTTCATTGAAATTTTCTGCTCCTTTATTTTATATTTTTGCATTTCACATACAAGTGAAATCTGATATTTGCCTTTCTTACTCTGACTTATTTCATTTAACATAATCTTCAGTTAGATCCATGTTGTTACAAACAGGAAGAGAAGATTGTATCCCTTTTGACAACTAAGTAGTATTCCATTATGTATATATACAACATGTGCTTAGTCCACTCATAGGTTGTTAGACACTTAATTTACTTCTATAACTTGACTTTTGTAAAAAGTGCTGCAGTGAACACAGGAGAGAATGTATCACTATGAATCAGTGGTTTTGCATTCATTAGGTATATCCTAACAAGAAGACCTCAAAAAGCTAAAGCAATCCTGACAGAAAACAAGAACAGGGGTATTATGCTCCAAAATTCAAACCATACTAAAAAGCAATAGTAATTAAAATGCTATATTGGAATAAAAACTTAAATCAATGGAATACAATTGAGATCCCAGAAATAAATGGTAGTTAATTTATGACAAAGATACAAATATACAATGGTGAGAAGGAAAGTTTCTTCTACAAACCATGCTGGGAATATGGAAAAGTCACATGCAAAAGACTGAAACTAGACCACCTTGTCATACTTCATGTATAGAAATTAAGTCAAAGTGAATAACTATATAAGACCTGAAGCCATAACATAGAAGGAAACAGAAAAAACAGTGCAACTCTACATTCCCATCAATGGTATATGAGGGTTTCTTTTTCTCCTTATCTTACACATAGTCATAGTTCCTGGTCTTTTTGACATGAGTCATTCTTATAATCATTATGTATTTGACCTGCATTTCCTTGATGAATGATTGAATGTGTGTGTGTGTGTGTGTGTGTGTGTGTGTGTGTACTTGCTGACCGCCTATATGTCTTTTTGGAATAATAGAAAAGAGCACTATCTGTATAGTTCTTCTTCCATTGTTACTGGCTTGTTATCTTGCTGCTGAATTGTATGAGTCCTTTGTAGACCTTCCATATAAACTTTTTGTCAAATGAATGATATACAAACATTTTCACCTATTCAGTAGAGTGTCTATTTTAACAATAGAGTTTGTTTTGATTTTTGTTTTAGTTCAACAGAAGTTTTTTAGTTCAATGTAATCCTTTTTGTGTCTTATTTTATTTGCTATTTTGGTCAAATCATCAAAGATAACCACTGAAGTAAGTTCAATACAATTTTTTGCCCAAGTTTTCTTCTATATATTTTATGACTAATCTTGTCATTCTCTAGGACTTAGATTTTGTTGGTTCACTATTATTGAGGTACTAAAAACCATTCCACATTGTCTTTTCTCTCCCATTTCCATTCTATCTCTAAGACCCAGTGTCACCTTAGCTTCTCCAGAGGGAGTTACATCATCTGTGCTCATAATTCTTCAATCATTTCTCTAGCAGAGCCCATTAATTATTCCCTCAAAGGGCTTTTATTAAGGCCTTGTTAGGTGTCAGATGCTTTAATCATTGTTAAAGAGGGTGAAAGAGGTTTCTGATATAAGGGGATAGACAGATGGTACCAAACACTAATAATATCAACTAGTGAAAAGATAATATATTTCCCAAAGTAAGCTCTTTGAGATACTAATACATATGAAGAGATGGTTTTGGGGATGCCACTGATGCACAAGCATCAGAAGGACTGCTAATGCATTAAACTTCAAGGGATGCTAGGGAAAAGGTTGATCGGATATCTAACTTCGCTTTTGTGTTATGAATTGAATAATGGTATAGTAGCTTAGTTGGGCTAACTTTTCCAGAGATAACTTCAATTTTGAACAAAATATTAAGAGACAAAATATATTTGGAGGCATTAAAGTATAAACAAAATTAAGTAAAAGAGGATATTTTCATCCTTGAAAATCAGGGCTTCACATAATTGAAACAGAAAAATTTATAAGACCATGACCTTTTGCCTAAGGATAGTCATGAATGCACAATTCTTGGGAACAACAAAGTTGCAATAAACCTTGATTTTGCATGTTAATTGTAGAATACAAAATTTGAGATTGAGCAGTGGGAACATTGAAAGTATATGTCCTGGAAGGAGGGAGCTCTAGAAAAAGAAAGCAGAGCACAAATTATTTGACTTCTAAACTATGCATTTGTTGCAGAAACTCCCAAGGACATGATAGAAAGCATTCATTGGCACTGAAAGAACTTAGCATTATTTCATCTGCTTACTACTGAGGCAGAGAGAGGGTCTAAAGTTTGACTCTAGTCAAACTAACTGACAGTTAAAGCAAAATAAACATGCTTCAGGAAACTATAACAAGACCAAAACTTTTATAACTTACTATACAAAATGTCCAGCACATAATTTCACTACCTTCAGTCTTCTTAATGTAGGCAGTGAAAACTGGAGCACTACAATAGCTTGGCATCTCGTATGCAGGCTTGAATGATAAAAGTCCTGACTCTATACAGTCCTGAGCAACATTTACAAGTCCTATGATATTGCACAAATTCTCTCAACCCTGGCTCCCTTATCTGTAAAATGCCAATAGTAATGGTAGTATATAATTATTTGTATATTTATGAACATTAAATAATGTATACCAAATGCTTACTATTATGGCTGTCAGGTGGACCAATTTATTTACTTCCTTCGTAAAATGTATATAGTAATACCACCAACATATAGTGGGTTGATGGTGACTTTTATATCCTAATCCTAAGAATGTATAGGAGAAGGATCTCAGCAGATGTAATTAGGTTATAGAACTTGAGAGAAGATTATGCTGAAATAGTCAATGAACCTTAAATATATTGAACCGTAAAGCTGATAAATATTCTTAAAAGAATACACAGAGGAGAAAAAGAAGAGGAAGAGGCAAAGTGGTCATTCAGACAGAGTGAAATGATATAGTTACAAGTAAAGGAAGGTCAATAGCCAACAGAAACAAGAATGGATATTTTTAAAGAGTTTCCAGAGTTAACATGTTTTTGCAGGATGGGGGGCTTTTAGTCTCCAGAATTATGAGGGAAAAAAACCACACATTTCTTTGGTGTAAGCTGAAGTTTGTTTACAGTAATTTATGTCAGCAGAAACAAGTAACAAAAAGTTTAATATACTCCTGATAGGATTCTTGTAGAAACGGAAGAAGTTAATGTATGCTAAGCATTAAGTGTCTGTATGCAATGCATCAGATGAAGATCAGTAGTTGTAGTGGTTGTTGTGATAACCAGTAAAAATCTACCTCATCTATAAATCTTTAGTCATGTGGCCTTCAACTTGTAAGATATTATGAAAGAAAGCCCCATGGTTAATTTTTTTCAATCTAAACTTTAAGCTGATTTGTTTTGCTTCCATTTATCTTCAATAATTCCTTTAGGAAATCTATGGTTCTGTTGCTAATTTTAACTGTATTAGTTGTTAAGTGCTCTAGGCTTGCAGAACAAAGGGTACTGTAGCAATGTGAGAAGGTATTGTTCTCTGTTACATTCCAAAAGGATGCTTAATAACAGAGTTTCAAGCTAAACTCATAATTTCTAGGGTTATGTTGTTTTAGATCTCCAATGTACCTGCTTTTTGAAGAGTCATCATTTTCCAAATTTGAATCTAATTCATCACAGTACTATTTCAGAAGTCTTTCATTTAAATCTTTACTTATATGATATTTACTTGTACTGAATGATAAATTAAGGCAGAATGTGGGCCATATAATATCCTCTCCATGTAATGGCAAAGCTTCGTACCATTAAACTTGAATTTTACAGGATACATACTGAACATGATACCTCTTTACATATTTTTGTCAATAATTTAGGTTATCCTTATCCAGGTCACTGTTTTACCCTATAATTCAAGACTGTGACTTGTCATTTTAGCTAGACCTTGTATTAACTCATTAAAAATCACACACTGCCTCATTGTACTGTGGGATAGTAAGTATCTGACCTCCCAGAGATGAGTCAGGGTTGTTCTTTTTCCATTCAATAAGCTCAGTTGGGGGAAGGAAGATAGGGGGAGACAGAGAACAAATCACAGGCCATCCAAATTCCCAAGAGTTTAGGATTATGGTAAAAGAGAAAAATCAATCAGGGCGTTCCTCTATTTCTTTATTAGAAAAGGACCACACAGAGTGAGCATCAGTAACAAAATACAACTGTGAAAACAAGATTTTGGCAGGATAGAGAGGTGCAAGGAGGAAGGTGAGAAGGGCATATTTGGAAGCATTCCATCTCATTTTCCCAGGGAATGGTTGGTGAGCCAATGACATAAATCAAGAAAATGCTTAAAAACATTCATTATCTTCGAAGATCGTTTATTATACATATATGAGGTCAGCATGGTCCTCTATGAAAGAACAAGTGAGTGTGTAGCAAGTGTGCTTAAATTATCAAGAAATGAAATGATATGTTTACTTTTTTCTCTAAAAAGTGGGGTAGAAAGGAAGCCACTATTGATTAATATATTTAAAAATAATTTGAGTTAGTAAAATTCCCAAATATTATAGTTCTTCCTTGAGTGATATAAAACCAAAGGTAGAAGATTATTTCTAAATACTTTACTAGACTTTATTTAGAAAACAAAGATTTTATTCTTTAAAAAAGTATACCAGTCTTCTAATAATGTAAAGTTTTCCACACATCTATAAAAATGTAGTGAACTCTAGGTACATGCTAAAATAGTTTGAAAATAATTTCTTTCTTATCAGTATATTCCAGTGATTTGTTTCATAATCATATTTGATACAGAATTCAGTGAAGGTAATGGTGGTGAATACCTATGTAACATAGACAAAAATATTGCTCCTAAAGTAGTAAATGAAAATTTCTGAAATATCAGACTTCAGATGAAAGCAATATCTATTAGAAAAGGTAAACATTAGCTTTGGAAGAACCAATGGAATGTTTCTTAACAGGTTTGGCAAGATGAGTGGAAAATATTTCTCATACATATTCTTTTTCCTGAACAAGGAATAATTTGTGAAGGGATAAATTAGTGTAGGAAAAACAGGTCAGATAGATTGTAAGCAACAATTTAATGAGTAAACCATCCACAATTTCCCAGAAACTGTTAGGCATTGAGAGGACCTGTCACTAAATATATGGTAGTGATTACCTTGAAAACCTCATTCAATTCAGAAACATACACTTCATTATCCCTAATGTTATTTTTCTGAGTATTTTTGCATGTGTGCAACATTTACCCAGTGCCTAGAGACTGTAATTTTCCTCCTATAAATACATGGATTATCAGTGTGTTTTGGTTTTTGCTAGCACTGGTGAGCAACTATAATTCAGATGGACATATTTTTATAGTAAGAATTTCAAGTTATTGAGCAGAATAAATTGGGCAGAATGAATAAGAACTTAAACATTTATCATGTGCCTAGTATTGTGTACAGCTACTGTGCTCAAGCAGCTTGCCCATTTCATTGAAGAAATCAAAGCTAGACCCAAGAAACAAGTAATAGGTATGTGTCACTTACAAGTGTTAAGGATTTCAATGAAGAATGAAGAGTTAAAGATGAAATTTAGAAACATTTGAGATGGTGATGATGCAGACATGAGAAGGGTCTAGGATTTCACTATACTGATGATTTTCTTTTTTTTTTTTTTTTTTTTTTTTAAGACTAGGTCTTGCTATTTTTGCCCGTGGAACCGCAGGCTCTCATTGCCTGGGGTACCACAGACTCAAGCAATCCCCAGCCTCAGCTTCCCAGGTAGCTGGGGTGACAGGAGCACGCCACCACGCCCAGCTATTTTTTTGGAACTAGGTCTCCGCTACGGACCCCAGGCGGGACTCTAACCGCGATCCCTAGCCCTGGCCGCTTCATAGGCTGAAGCTTACAAGCACGAACCACCGTGCCTGGCCCTATACTGATGATTTTCAAGGGAAGAATATTAGTTGTTTTTTTTTTTTTGAAGTGGAGAGAAAGGGTGTTATTTAAAAAAGTGCATATTCAGTATTACAACAATTTTATATTTTAAAAATATAAAAAGCAAATGAGTTTAATTTCATAATACAAATCAAGAAGAGGAAAGCTTTATAAGTCTCTAGCTAGTATGATTAAAAAAACTATCATTCTTAATTGGATGAGGGGAGGAAGACATAACAGAATCTCTAGAGTCAACAGACATTTTGATTTACCATAGATGAAAAATATGTTGTAGGGAACAAAGAAGTAAGTACACTCCGGGTGGAGATGAAGTGGGATGGGAAAGAGGAGATGTGCAGGATAAGGTAAAGATATGGAATGTAGAGAGGTGGAGTGGAGGGGAGGGAGTTCACCAAAGATAAAGTAGACTTGGTTTAATGGATAAGAAAGAGACATCTTTGATATATAAGCAGACAAAATTTTGGAATAAGTGAGGTTTGAGAAACTAGTCTATTTAATACTGACTATAGGATGGAAAAGGAAGATTAAGAGAAAGAAATCAGAGTGTATAACTAAGAAATATATTGGAAAATTTAGCTATGATGAGCCAGAGCTACAAATAGAGTGAGGTTAGTAAACTTTCTTCTGTCAAAAAAAGGAAGAGGAAAAGTTTAAGTCTGGAAAATGAAGAAAAGATTCACCATCACCATGCCTACACTCTCAACCTCCTTCCCCATAGTTCATACAGACAAGCTCTTTTATTTAGTCAGTGGGGTACTTAGCTAGAAAATATGGTCAATAGGTTAGGATGTGAGCCAGTCACAAGATCTCACAATATTTTGAACTATCATCAATCTTTCCTTACGGGCTTACATTTTCCTTATTTTACCTTGTTAAAAATAATACTAAGTTATAGAAACAAGATTCCTTTTCTCCTTCCAGTTATGCTTATAATGGTCAGGTAAAGTCAGTGATGATCAAATAGAGTGTGCTTGTACATAGGTTTTTGGAATGCAAATAAATGTAGTTTCACTTTTCATTTATTTACCTCCTCCAGTGTATGGTCTTTCTTGATAGGTCATTAAGTGTGAATTATACTTAAACTGGAGTCAAATGGTATTGAATTGTCCCTTCCCACTTGCCAGTTCCCACTCTTCCTGTGTTGTTCTGGAAGTGGTCCAAAAATCTGTGTTACTTGGCATCTGAAAACGTTATCAGTTGTGGATCCAAAACTGGCTCTGCATAAATGACATTAAATGAAGTGAGAGTTTTTTATGCCTGACCAGCTCATAGATTGAGTAGCTGCACCCTATGAAACTGGCATGAGAAGTATGTAGAAAAACTTAAAAATGTATGGTCTCACTCCGCTTCTCACAGTATCCTTAATCAAAGTCAGAACTGTTGTCCCAAGTTATTTTTACCTTGGCATGGGTGAGGCATGATTTTAAGTGCCAACAATGTGATTGTTTTCACTGTACTATGACATTTATTAAGAAAAAAAATTGGGCCATCCCCAAGGATTCTGTATTGTCACTGTCATTTTTACAGTGTCAAAACACTATTGCCAGCTTTGACAAAGCAGATATGTCCACAAATATAATCACCATTGCTACCCACATCACCAGAAAATATGGTAGTATTGGGAAGAGTTACTTGTACCTTGTTTATTACTTATTATACCTTTGTATTCAATAAGTTATATATATATATAACCGATTAATGAGAAAACACATACACTCAGTTTTCAACTAAATGATTTTGCTGGATTAAAAGAGAATTTCAGTTGTGGCCTGATATTTTGATGAAAACAATGAAGAAAAGTAGAGTACAGATTAAGTAGGAGTAACAAAGAAAATGGTGAGAGATGGAATGAGAATATCTGCACCAGTCTTTGACTTAGTTTCTAACTCTGCAAATTAAGATAAATCAGAAAAAGAGACATCAGCCTTGTAGATGCAGTACTTTGTGTGTAATGACCCCTAAAGTAAATTGTTAGAATGAATAAACTGAATAACTAACACTTCCTTAGTAACTCAGAGTATTGGGAGTAGAGTGGAGATGGCTTAAATTAAATATTTTCTCCCAAGAACTTCATTAAAATAACAAGAATAATGATCAAGGCTTAACAGCAACAGGAAAAAGGAAATTGTAATCCTTTGAGCAAAAACATAGTGTCAGTATTTGGGAAGATACCAGAAGGTAAATAGCGGCCAGTTCACCTGTGTAGGATTGAACAACCCTGTTGCAGGTCAAGTCCTCAACAGAGGGCTTATGGGCAAGTGTATTGGGCTTTTCAAATGTGCACTTTTGGAGTCCAGTAGTCACTACATTTCTATTTCTTCATCACCAACCCAAATTACAGCCACCAGTTAACATTGCACGTGAGATTTAAGTTTTAAATTTAAAGGACTAATTTTTTTTTAATTTCTTACATAAATGGTTACTGGGATAACCTTCCCTCCCTCCCCTCCAACCCCTATGGTCTGACCTATCACTCAGACTCCTCTCTCATGTTTGATGATTTTTTTTTCATATAGTAGTTTTATTTTTATTTTTTTGAGGACTTTTCCCCATAATGATTGGCATTTTCATTCCTACCAATAGTGGATGAGGGTTCCACTTTCTTCACATCCTCGCCAAATTTGTTATTTCTTGACATTTTTGACCATTTTCATAGGTATCAGATAAAATCTCATTGAATTTTGATTTGCTTTGCCCTAATGATAAGTGGTAATGCACATCATTTCATATGTCTTTTGGCCACCGGTGTATCTTTTTCATGAAAATGTTAAATAAAAGTGAAATTTCTTTTTAGAACCTCTATCCATTGTCACAAGCCAGCCAAGACATAATACTGTGGTCCCGAGGGGGAGGGTACGGATTAACATTGAGTCAAGAAGACCCCAACAGAACTGGCTCATAGCCTCTCTCTCTCTCTATAGAATGTGGTCCCCAGTTTATTTTGCACCAGACTTTTATAGTCACCAACAAACAATCAACAACAAAGGGGTTTTACCTGAAACTTCTCAAGTCATGGCCAAACCTACTCCACCTGAAGGTGGTATTCCCCTTAAGCAAACATTCAGCAGCATTATCAAGGCAGGTCAATAATCAGAGCACACACAGCTCCTGACAGTCCATTTTTTTCTGTCTGTCCATTTTTTAATCAGGTTGTATTTTTGTTGTTGTTATTTATCTGTACATTTGTTTACATATTTTCATTACTAACCCTTTGTATGAAATATGGTTGCTAAATGTCATCTACCAATGAGTGGCTGTTTTTCCATTTTAATGATGAGTGGGTTCTATCACGGTATAAAATATTTTCAGTTTGATGTAATCCCATATCTTTACATGTTTTTTTATTTTTTTTTTACTGTTGGAAATGAATACACAATTTTATCACTAAGAATGATATCAAAGAATTTTTACCTGTTCTGCATATTTTATGGTTTCAGGTCTTCAAGTCTTTCATCCATTTGGAACTGATTTTGTGTGGTGTAAGTGATCTAGTTTCTTTTTTTTTTTATAGATGACAGTGCAGATTTTCCTGCACCATTAAAATTTTTTTATTTATTCATTCTTTAAATTTCTTGCAATATTGGTGAATGGTTGATGGAATGCCTCCCCTTCCCCTGATGCACCCTCCATTCACTCAAACTCCTTTCTTCTTATTGCTTGTGGATCAATGTTAAGTCCATTAATCTCTTCCTTTCCTGTCGAAGTGTCCTTTTACTGGGTGAGAGACTGTGTTCTTGGGACACAGCAAACTATGCTGGTAGGTTTTCAGTCTTAACTTTGCATCAGGCAGCCAGTTCATGCTTATTTGAAGTCTATCAATGTCATCTCATTGTTGGCTTTCTTCTCTCCTCTGTTCTTTGTGCCATTTTGCTATTTCTTTTTTTTGTTTTTGTTTTGTTTTTGTTTTTTTTAATTCATTTTATTGATTTGTCACAATTGTGAATTAATTGATCCCTCCTCCTCCCTCCATATCCCCCCTCTGTATC
>PVHY01014331.1:0-38751 GCA_004024945.1 Uropsilus gracilis
GTTGCCCAGGGTACCACAGACTCAAGCAATCCCCAGCCTCAGCTTCCCAGGTAGCTGGGATTACAGGCATGCGCCACCACACCCCGCTATTTTTTGGAACTAGGTCTCACTATACGGGCCCCAGGCGGGACTCGAACCGCGATCCCTAGCCCCTGCCGCTTCATAGGCTGAAGCTTACAAGCATGAGCCACCATGCCCGGCTACGACCATCTGTTTTTTGAGACTAAGTCTTGAACCCGCAGATTCAAGCGATTCCAAGCCTCAGTCTTGCTTCTGCAGGCTGTGATTAAAGGTATGAGCCACCATGCCTGGCCTAGTTCTGATATCTTGGTTTGGGAGTTCAACTCCCAGCTGCTGGTAGTAGAGGCATTTCCTGTTGGGGACAGACTTCCCCTGGTGGTTGGTCCAGCTCCTCTCCTCTCTCATGTTAGCAGTTCTGCCATGGGGTTACAGCCACATCTCTGTGGCTTACTTCCCCTATTGATTGGCAAAGGAGGAAGCCTCATTAACATTGCATGAAACTGTGGACCAAGTGTTTGGTTCCCCAGCCCCAAAGACATGCAGGTAGAAATCTGTGACAGGTCACCTCAGTCACTGTCTCACGTTCTTGTCTCAGTGGTTCCCAACACGTTGCTCGTCCTACTCAGGTGGTGAGTGTATTCAGGGCCATTATTACTTCCTTTTCTCTCCATTATATCTGTAGCTGGAGAGACTGATATTTTCATTCTTTATGCAAATCTGATTGAGGTTGGCGTAAACCAGAGGGGGACCCCCTACTCACCCGGCAGAGATGCTCAGCCCCCACCAACTGCCCATGTGGAGGAAGAGACCAGCTTCCCCAGCCTGAAACCCTGGACCCAAGGCTTTGAGACCCTGAGATCCTGGTGGCATAGAACTCACCCAACCCCCCCCCCCACTCCTGCCAGACGCCTAGGCCGCTGACAGGTGTGTGCTGAAGTTCTTCTCCAAGGGTCTAAGCCATCTGAAAGGTCATGTTTTCCTTTTTAATCTACCAGGAATAACTTTTCATATGCTATGAAATGGGGGAAGCAACTTTATTTTTAGAAAGGTAATTGTGCCCAAATCATTATTTCACCAATAACTTGAAATGCTAATTTTATTGTTGATAAATTTCTTTAAATATATTAGCTAAAAATATTTTTGCTACAAGAGAATTAAAAACCTCAAACCATTTTAAGGAAATAAGGAAAAATTTCTCATATAAGTCCTTGAAGGGGGAGGTTTTGAAAAAATTAACTAGAGTAACAGGGTGGGAGTGGAGCAACTTGAGTGGGATGATGGAGGTAACTGGAAGATATGGAGAATAATATTTATGCAAAAAGAAGATAAACTTGAAAGCATCAAGAAAATAAAAAGCTTATGTCCAAGAGACAAAACACATTCATGCACACACATGTGTGTACACATAACACACACACATACGCACTCAAAACACCTGTAATGACCAGGTACCAGAGCAGAACAAAGGAGAGCCAGAGTGTTAGGAGAGATGGGGAGAGGGAGGTCAGAGTGAATCCTGAAAGACATTGATGTCACAACAGGAACCAAATTACCTCCTGTGTTTAAAAAAAAAAATTCAGCTGAGTAAATCTTAAATATTTTATTGGTTTTATTCAATGATTCATGAATTGGGTAGCTTCCCATCTACTAAAGAGAAAGAAATTACAAGGACCTGCTTAAAAGGAAAGACTTTTATATGCAGAAGGGATAGAAATAAGGAAGTTACACTAGACAAAAAATCAATTTGGTTAATACAAGGTCACTTTTTTTTAAGGGATGGTAGGGGTTTCTCAGACAGACTACCTAATAATTGCAATTAAATGATTCCTGGATTACTGGTTTAAGATTCCATTTCTTATATGTAATTTAATCTATACTTAAATTAAATATTGGCAAGAGAAAAACATAAAAGGAATCCAAATTGGGAAAGAAGTAAAACTACCACTATTTACAGATGATATGAATATATATATAATATATGAGTAGCATTCCATTTGAACATTTATGTGTGTGTGTATATATATAGGCTACTACTCAGATAAATATTTTTCAAATGCAAATATATGTATATATATTTACACATATATATGAATATTATTCAGATACATTTTTTTTTAATAATGAACTCTTAGTATTTTCAATAGCATGTATGAAACTGGAGGGGATAATGCTAAGCAAGATAAATCAGAATGAGAAAAGCAAATATCAGATGGTGTCACTTATATATACAATATAGAGAAATAAAACAAAAGATCAGATAGAAATAAACCAACAACAAACCCTGGCAGTCTGATCATAGAATTGAGGCTACCAGTGGGGATGGTAGAGAGAAAGAGAGAAGGTGGCAAGCAGATTGTGCAGGGTACCCAGTGGACCATGGTGGAGGACTATGGGTGCCTTGGTTGTGGATATGGTGTGCTAACATACATCAGAAGAAGTATACTTCTATACCTCTGATTATACAGTGTTGTAAACCAATGTTCCCTGAGGAAAAAAATAAATGATATAAGAACAACAAAAATAAAGTCTTAGTTTGGTAAGATGAGGCTTAACACAATGTCCCTTCAATTTTGGGTCCAATTTTTTTTTTTGAGACTAGGTCTTGCTATTTTTGCCCATGGAACTGCAGGCTCACATTGCCCAGGGTACCATGGACTCAAGCAATCCCCAGCCTCAGCTTCCCAAGGTAGCTGGGATTACAGGCGCATGCCACCACGCCCAGCTAATTTTTGAACTAGGTCTCACTGTGTTGCCCCAAGCAGGACTCAAACCACGTTCCCTAGCCCCAGCCGCTTCATAGGCTGAAGCTTACAGGCATGAGCCACCATGCCCAGTTTGTTGTCTAATTTTTAACATCTAGTTTATTCCATCTATTATGGGAGGTCAGAGAGTTTGAAATGGGAGAGCTATAGGATTCAATTTACACTTTTAAAGAGATGACTTTGCTTACTATATGTAAAGTGATTTATAGGGGAGTGAAAGGGTAAAGATGGAAGTGGGGAAGCCAGTTAGGAGGTGCTGCCATAGTCTGGGAGATAATGATGGTGGTTTCATTCAGGGTGATACCAGAGAAGATAAGGAAAGATAAGGAAGATGGTCAGATGTTTGGGTATAACTTATTGAGATGAAGATTTGCTGAGGAGGAAAATAAGTAGCTCTGTTTTTGTCAACAACACCTATTGGGTATCTAAGTAAAAGTGTCAAATAGATAGTTGGGTCTACAAATTTGGAGCTCAGACAGGAGCATCTGGTTTAGAAGTCACCAGTTTAGAAGATATTTATAATCAATAACTAGAATATATTAAAGTTCTATAAAACTCTAAAGAGACAAAACTAAAACTTATAGGAAAAGTAGGCAAAGGATATGAAGGTTCATTTAAAAAGACACCAAAAATTATTTTTTAACATATCGAAGAATGTTCAAATTCACCCAACATACAATTCAACTGAAACTACATTGAAATTCTGCTTCTTGTTCACTGATTAACACAGTTCAAAAGGTTGACCTCTTGTATTAGTGAAATTGTGAGGAAAATAGGCATGCATTCCCTTACTTACATTGCTGTTGGAAACACAGAATGGAATAAAACCCATGAAGGTAATCATTAGCAAAACTACATGGTCATAGGCATTTACCCCTAGAATCAATAATCTCTTTTATAGGAAATTACCCTGAGACTTCATCAGTAAAAACTTAAACAAGTGTACAAGATTATTAATTGTGACATAATTTTATTTATTTATTTATTTATTTATTTATTTATTTATTTATTTATTTATTTATTTATTTTTTGGAGACTAGGTTTCACTATTTTTTGCCTATGGAACCGCAGGCTCTCGTTGCCCAGGGTACCACAGACTCAAGCAATCCCCAGCCTCAGCTTCCCAGGTAGCTGGAATTACAGGCACGCGCCACCACATCCAGTTATTTTTTGGGGGACTTGGTCTTGCTATGTTGTCCCAGGCAGACTGGGACGTGATTCCCAGTCCCAGTCATGACTCCATAGGCTGTCGCTTACAAGCACGGCTTAATTGTGGCATAATTTTAATAACAAAATAGAAATAACTCCTATGCCACCTGATTCAAAGACACTTACCTGGCAGGGGAGATGCCACCAAACACAAACGTGGTTTTCCCCAAGTGAGGCTCAGTCATTGTAATCAACTCTGGATATGCTGATCTCTGTGATTCCCCTAAATGTAGGAAACTCAACTGAATTATTTGTGGCAGTGGGGGACTACCTTCACACATTCCCCAGAGGAAAAAAAATAAAAAGTAAATATGGTAGATATGCACAATTAAATATTTTATGATCATAAGAGAGAAAGAATAAGAGTTCTACATGTTACTATAAGGTGAATGTTAAGCTATATAATTAAGAAAAAAAAAGCAGAGTTCAGAAAAGCATATGTAGTATGAACATGCACATGCATGTGTCTTTCTAGAATCCCAAGTATAAGTCAGAGATTATCAAAGCCCTCTATGGAAATTTCACTCCCCAGTTTTTTGTTTTTTTGAGTTATTAAAAATTAAATCATCAAAGGTAGTCATGTTATATTTCACTAACAAAACGAAGCTCCTAACAAAATCAAGCAATAAAGTAACAGGTATCCCAGTTTCCCCTTTTATGTTCTTTGGTTAGCCTCTTATTAGCCCCAACTGGTGTTATCACCATAACATATCAAACAACTGAGATGTTAAATGATTACAGATTTTTCTTCAACGTGTGCCCTGGGAATAAGACTGTTTGCATGAAATCAGCTGAGTCAATTTAAATAAAAATAAGCCCAAAGTCCAGGCACGGTGGCTCATGCTTGGTAAGCTTCAGCCTATGAAGTGGCCGGGGCTAGGGATCGTGGCCCGTAGCGAGACCTAGTTCCAAAAAAATAGCTGGGTGTGGTGGCGCGCGCCTGTAATCCCAGCTACCTGGGAAGTTGAGACTGGGGATTGCTTGAGTCCGTGGTACCCTGGGCAACGAGAGCCTGGGGTTCCACGGGCAAAAATAGCGAGATCTAGTCTCAAAAAAAAAAAAAAAAAAAAGCCCAAAGAGTGAAGGTTTTCAAGTGACTAGACAGATCAAATAGTGACAATTCTGAGTTGGCTATTTGCAGGAAGTACAAAGCTATTCTGTTTCCCCTTGCGGCTGCTAGGGTGCTGGTTTTCTTTCTTTTTTTTTTTTAATTTAATTTAAATTTTTTAATTTGTATATATATGTGCATTTATATTTATATTACATTATTGCATTATTGTGTACCCCGGGGTTTTCTCACTTCACTAACACTTGTTAACTATCCTGATCTTTTGTGCTCTTCACCTCCCCCACATTCTTCTCCTTCCTCCTCTCCATTATTCAGTCCCATTGGTTGTTTTTATTTTTTCTTGTTCGTTTGTTTGTTTTTCCCTATGTCCATCATATAAGTGAGACCATCCTGTATTTCTCTTTTTCTTTTTGATTTATTTCTGCTAATATGAGTCTTTCTATTTCCATCCATGTTGCTGTGAATGACATGTGTTTGTCCTCTTTGATTGATGCGTGTAGGGTGCTGGTTTTCATTGCTCCTATAGTTCTAATGCTACTGAAAAGTTAAGAAGATGGGAATAGAGTAAGTTAAAATGCCAGGAAACCCTCTGTTCTTACCTAGAGTCTCACTAAATTGAACTGTTTTTCTTGGAGTTTAACAAGTCTGGCTAATTTCCAAAACTCTGAAAAAGATGATTTTTGACAACTTTTGCCAGTGTTCTTGTTACTTTTATGGAGGAGTAGATTTTTCAGAGGTTTTTACTCTGTCATTTTGGAAGTGTTTCTATTTTATTCATTTTTTTCACAGTAGGAAACAGAATAATCCAGAGGCTATTAATAATAACTACACAGGGTATAATTATCAAGCTATCTTGGATATGTTGAAGGGTAAAATAATTAATAAATATATTGAGCCAGGTGTGGTGGCACGCACTTGTAATTCCAGTTACCTGGGAGGCTGAGGAGGGGGATCACTTGAGTCTGCGGGTTCGAGACAACCCTGGGCAACATAGCGAGAGATAGATAGATAGATAGATAGATAGATAGATAGATAGATAGATAGATAGATAGATAGATAGATAGATAGATAGATAGATAGATAGATAGATAGATAGATAGATAGATAGATAGATAGATAGATAGATAGATAGATAGATAGATAGATAGATAGATAGATAGATAGATAGATAGATAGATAGATAATTTGATTTTGTTGAAAACCAGGATTGTCAAAATAGGAGAAGGAAAATACAAATATAGGGGACAAAGGTGGAGAGGTGTTTGTTAATTTGAACTGTGCATTTTTTCACATGTTCAAAATTTTTGCTCTGAAGCAATGAAGAATTCTAAGTAATAATAAAAGGAACATAGAATAAAAGAAAATAAGCATTCTGCAGCTCCTAGTGTAATAGCTATTCAGGTGAGGATCAACCATGGATCTTTGCTGTTGTATCTGAATCTAATCATGAGCAAAAATTCAGATAAATCTAGACTTTGTTCTAGGGACTATTGTGTGCACAATAGCAACACCCCTGGCCCCCACCCACTAGATGCCAGTAGACTATTATAAAATGAATTCATGTGATGATTCATAGGGCTGAAATCCTAGCCCACAAAGTGATATTAGGAGACAGAACCTTTGAGAGTTCAGTAGGTCATGAGGGCATGACCTGAATGGGATTAGTGAGACCAGAGAAAAGTTCCCTCCCTCATTTCACCATTTAAGATATATAACCTTTTGGAAAAGACAGCAATCTAAGAACCAGGAAATGATCTTCACCAGACACTGAACCTATCTTGATCTCAGAGCTCAGTCTCCAGAATTGCAAGAAAAAAATTTCTCTTGTTTGTAAAGTACTGGTTTATGGTATTTTATTACAACGGCCCTACAGGACTAAGACACACCTCCCCTGTTGTGACAATCAAAAACATGTCTAGGTATTACAAAATTTCCCCTGGGGAACAAAATCATCCCATTTGAGAACCAAGTATCTAAAAAGCATCCTTTAAGAGTGGGCTTTTTGAAGCAGCTAATGCTATTGAAAACAACAAAAGACAACAAAACAACAAAAACTTAACAATGAAAGAGGCTAAAGATAAAATAACCAAATGTTATAAGTAATTCTTGTTTAGATATTGTATTTAAAAGAAAAATTTCTATATAAACATTGTAAGAGATTTGCAAAAATTTGGAAATATAGTGCATATTAGTTATACTAATTATTTCTAATTTTAAAGATATAATGATAGTTTATAATTCCCTAGTCTTGGATGGTACATACTAATATTTAAAAGAACAGTATCATGTTGATTGAAACTTGCTGAAGCCAAGGTTGAGTAAAAAATAAAGTGTGCAAGGTGAGAGGAGAAATAGCGAATAAAATAAAAAGAAAACATATAAAAAACACATAAACATCAGCAAAATGATAGCAATTGATGAACATCATGGAAATATACATGGGTAGGCAGAGTTATTACTCTTTAAACTTCTCAGAAAACTTGAAATTTTTCAAAATAAGAAGTTGAGTGGAAATGTGATAAAATGAATGGGGGGAAGTAGGTAAACAGGTTTGAAATCACTGGAAGAATATAGAAGAGAAAACTACTGAGGACGGAGTCACAGAGAAGCAAAGAAGGTTGAGGAGTAGAAAAACTAGGGGAGTATGAAGTCCCAAAGGCACAAGAAGAAAGTGTCCCAAAAAGGACAAAGCATTCAAAAGCATCAAATGCTGCTGAGTAGTTAAATAAGGTGCCAACAGAAAACTCAAACATGCAACTATTGGCTTTGGCAAGATGTAGGTCATAGGTGGCCTTAATTAAACAATGAGGACAAGAACTTGATGAAAGTGGTTTGTGGAAAAGTTGAAGATGAGGAAGAAGGAGAGCAAGAAGAAACCATTTTAATGATGAATTTTATTTGGGAAAGAAAATGGGAAAATGAAATAATGGTTTGAAAAGGATTCGGTTTGAAGGAGGCTTTTGTTTTGCTTCCATTTTTTAAAATTAAATACATATATAATTTTTTATCATTGTATAATGATACACCATGTCACTCGTGAGCCATCATCTTGTTGTCTGTGCCCATCTGTCTCCTGACTTCACTCTCCCTTCCCTTTGTTTCTGTTTTAGAAAATGATCATACAAAGTGTGAAAGAGGGGAGACTGCAGAGTGAAGTCTGAGTAGGTAAGAGGGAGGAACAGAGAGCCTGTGGAATGGTTGCGTGATGGAAAGAGGAGAGCTCCTTTGATGAATTTAATCATTTCTTGAGGGATCACTAAATAAAGATACCATTGGGATGAAGGGAATATATTGGATATTTGGTGAGATATAAAATAGTATCCCAAGAAGTGAAAAGAGAAAAATGAGACTAGTCTGGTAGTGTTACTGGCAGTGAGTTCACTAAGTATGGTGAGCTGATTAACATTCACTTGGTTGGGTGTAGGAATAGAGTAAGGGTATTTGGGCTTAAACATATAGGATGGATTTTTATAATCTATAAGAATCATGAATTACAATATTTTGAACCCCTTTACATTCTATTACAATCTCTTTCCTATATTTGGAAACTCTTTCATCTTAACAGTATTAATGAATGGCATAGCCTACCTCCCACCACTGCATCCAAACTGCCAGATACTTTCCATGTGTCCTTTGCAGCTATGAGCTCATGGCATAGGTGCAGCCAACCAACTGCACTGTCCTGAATTGTTTAGTGGGAGCTAAGGAATAAGCAGAAGCAGTGGAGTCTTAACAGACTGTTAAGAAGATGGGAAGAGCAAAATCCAGTTCCTGGAGGCAGTGGCATCAACAGTGCCCGTGTTGTCATGAGCAAAATCACTGAAGCACAAAATCACTGATAGCAGAAGTGTCCTCACTGGTGGGTTCTATAACGTAATTTTGGTTGTGGTTCTCATTGCCTACTCTCCAACCTGCTTCTCCAGCTCTCCTGGCAATTCCTTGAGCCAACCCAGTTGGCTCATTCACAAATAAAGTAAATTATTTAATTTATAAAATGGCACATTAATTATCATAAAATCACTGAGGTCATTTACAGATGAAGCAAACAAATTTCATTTCCTATAAGAATCAGATTTTACAATCTGGCCGAACAAATACAATCTGTCAGCATAAATATATTTTACAAGTTTGTGGTTATCCCAAACTTTGTGGTAGAGGTTACATTCCTGTGCAATTAAACAGAAACAAAACATCTTTTGTACTCTAACAGATGACTATCTCATGCAACCACATTAGCTCCTTCTCCTTGAATTTCAGTGAAGGCATGAAGAGAGAAACTGCCATCAGATGACAAGGAAACCAGCATGTAGACTTTGTTAGATCTCTGGTGACACCTGGCTAATCTCCAGCAGTGCCACCTTCTCCTTCCTTCTCTTCCCAAGATTGGATAAGCAGCATAACACATGCATTCTCAAAGCCAGGCACGGTGGCTTGTGCCTGTAAGCTTCAGCCTATGAAGCAGCTGGGGCTAGGGATCATGGTTCGAGTCCCACCTGGGTCCCGTAGTGAAACCTAGTTCCAAAAAAATAGCTGGGCGTGGTGACAGCTACCTGGGAAGCTGAGGCTGGGGATTGCTTGAGTCTGTGGTACCCCGGGCAACGAGAGCCTTCTGTTCCACAGACAAAAGTAGCGAGACCTAGTCTCAAAAAAAAAAAAAAAAAAAAAAAAAAAAAAAAAAAAAAAAAAAAAACATTCTCAAACAATTTGAGCAAACACTTATTTCCTTTCCAACCTTTTCACAAATACCCTTGTGATCAATAGTCTAGTCAAGACTGGATGAAAGCTTTACATTTGTGGTCTATATTGGCTCATTTTCCCCTCTAAACTCAATAATTCCACTTTTGCTTCTCAGTCCTCCTACATGAAGGCATTGTTGTTGTTTTTTGTTAAATTTTATTTTGCAAGTAAAAATGCAAACCTCCAAGAGTGTGAGTCAGAAGCCACACAGCTAATTAGTGACTGCCAAGTTTTTGCTCAGATTTTTGTAGCAGCAAATCCAAAGCCTTTTCAGGGTATTCCACAGCTGCTGGTTTGAGTTTGGTTCTTGTTCTAATTTGAACATCTAGAAGTTAATAATGATTGATAGCTTTCTATGTTTATATAGCATAAGCTACTTAGTCCAGAAGGAAATATCTTGAACTAAATTCAATAATAAAATTAGTTTAAAATTTTTAAATTTTAAATTGAGTTTAAAAACACAAAGTTTATAAAACTAGTCCCTTTTATGGAAAAATATTTGAAGATCATAAAAAAGAATAAGATGCATCTTTTAGTTTTGTAATATCTACCCCAGTATGGGAAGATTTGGTTTTGGTAATAAATATGTACCTTAAATTGCATCTTCTAAAGAAAATGGGAACATGTTTTACACACTACTCAACAATTACTTATTAATTTAACATATAACATAATTTAACATATGTTTTTATTTTTGTACATATAGGCTTAACTTGTTTTTTGTAGTATGTTATATTATTTTAGTGTATATTATAATATATAACATAAAATATATTATAATATAACATTTATAATTATTGTTATTTATTTTATCATCAAATTTTTTATTACTTATTACCCTACTGATGAATATTTACTAATTTCTAATTAATGAATAATGACTTCATAAATAAAACTTTAACAGCTTAATGTCAACAAAATATCTATAAAAGAGGTATATTTAAAAAGTGACAGTACATTTAAAATTTTTGGTAAAAGTTGCCAATTTTTTTCTCCCAAAAAAACTTTGTAAATTCACTTTCTATGAATAGTAAATAAAAATACCCATTCCCCCAGGCCCTCACCACCATACTATATTAGCCTTAAGTTTTTGGCAATGTAATAATAAAAAACAGTAAGTTTTATTTTGTATTTCTCTGACTTAACTTATTAAGATAATTGACCATTTCTATTACTTGCCTTGAGTTGCCTACTTCTAACTTTATGCTTATTATTTATTTAATTTTTTTTTTTTTGGAGACTAGGTCTCGCTATTTTTGCCCATGGAATCACAGGCCCTCGTTGCCCAGAGTACCACAGACTCAAGCAATCCCCAGCCTCAGTTTCCCAGGTAGCTGGGATTACAGGAGCATGCCACCATGACCAGCTATTTTTTTGGAACTAGGTCTCGCTACAGGTCCCAAGCAGGACTCAAACCATGATGCCTAGCCCCGGCCAATTCATAGGCTGAAGCTTACAGGCACGAGCCACCGTGCCCAGCCCTAACTTTATGCTTATTTTTATCACTGAATAATATTCCATTTTATAGAAGTATGGTGTACCACAGTTTGTCCATCCACTCTGCCTCAGTTTATTAAATTAGCTTATTTGTCTTTTCATTTATTATAAGAGCAGTCTATATGTTACGGATAGTATTTGTCTGTTGAATGGGTTACAAATATTTTCTCCCAGCCTCTTTTAGTTTTGTAATATCTACCCCAGTATGGGAAGTTTTGGTTTTTGGTAATAAATATGTACCTTATAGCTTCTAGTCTTTATAAATTTGTGTTATATACTGCCATTTAGCTAAACTGAGCTCAGTCTTAAATGATAACTAGAAGTTAACCAGGTAAAGACAGAGTATTCCAAGATGAGAGACCAGAAAAGCAAGCACACTGAAGTGAGAAGGTGCAGTCTTTTCCCTAAACAGGTTTCCTTCCAAATCACTTTAAGTGCCCCACAGTCCTGTGACTGTGGGTCCCCTGCCACATGACTGGGAAGTGGAGAGGAGGAAGATGCTGAGTTGTTACCTCAGGTCTACCCTCACTAGGCAGGTCACTTTTGTCAAAATACCAAGGTCCCAAAATGATTTATTATATCATGTATTATATTATTTCATTCTATATTGACTACTATGTGCTAGGTGTTGTTTCAGGTGGATATCCTGATGAAATACACAATGTCCTGCTCTCACAAAGTGGTGGAGGTACAAAATACAAGCAAATAAATAAATGAAAAGGCAGTGTCACCCAGCAATAATTTGTTTGTTATTTAAAAACAAACAAACCAGGCATGGTAGCGTGTGCCTGTAATCCCAGTTACTTGGGAGGCTGAGACTGGGGATCACTTGAGTCCGCGGATTTGAGACTACCCTGGGCAACAGAGTGAGACCTAGTCTCTTAAAAATTAAAAAATAAATAAAAACAAAACAGCATGAGGTCATGAAAAGTATGGGAATGTGTGTCATTATGAGAGGCCTGAAAGGGGGTGAGGATGCTACTGAGATGGGGTGATCAGAGATAATTTCCCTGAAGAGATATTCAAACTAAGAACAGAATGATGAGAAGAAATCAGGTGTGCAAAAAAAACTAGGGAACAGTGTTCCAGGGAGGGTGACCAGCAAAGTGTGAAGACCATTAGTGTGCATAGGACCAGTGTGACTGGAATTGGTAAGGAGTGGTAAAGCTGTGAAACATGAGGTTGCAGAGTTTGGGATAGTGCTTCAGCTTTTCTGGCACTTGTTCAATTAATACAGCTCCCTCTCCCTCTCCTTCTCCCTCTCCCTCTCTCTCCTTTTCCCTTCCTCTCTCTCTCTCTCTCCTTTTCCCTTTCTCTCTCTCTCTCTCTCTCACACACACACACATTTTCAAAGGACTGATTTAATTTTCTACACCTGTCTGCACTCGATCTCCAGTGTGCACTCTCACTTCCAATAAAGTTTCATTTCTAAATCAACCGATCAATCAAAAAGACATTTATTAGGAAATGGTGAAAAGGAGAGGGAGAGAAAAGAACCCACCTTCTTCACTTTCAACAGAGTTTTGGTTTAGACAACAAATTATGCAATTGTACTTCCTCTCAAGTAAGGCATTTGGATATTTTCTCAACAATGAGAAGCCATTGAAGAGTTATTTGTAGCAAGGAGGACTGAGGATCCATATTGGATGATTGCTGTGGGTATGTCAGAGTTTTCTCTACTCCATTTCAGATTGTCTCCTAGTCTTCCCACTGCAAGTGCTCAGCTCAGGCTTCACTCTGGTTGCCTGGGATGATTGCATCTCCTTCTTGCTTGGTTTTCCCGCTTCCCAACATGTTTACCTCTTAGTTAGTCTCTATGCTGTAGAGAGCATGATCTTCTAACATGCTTAAAAACTATCTATGGTTCCCCATGGCTAGCTGGATACAACCTACATTTCATAGACTAATGTACAAGGCCTTCATATTAGGAGCCTTATCTTGTCTCAGTCCCGTGTCCATCTGTATTAGATTTCCAAACCCAGTTCCAATGGGAATGCGGCTAGATTTTCCTACACAAATAAGCAATTCTCAGACACTAGCAGGATTCAACTCAATTATGACACCATCTACCCAGAGATAGTGTCAGATTCCACAGGTTAAAGTCTCCGCCTCCAGAGATAGCCCTCCAACCAGATATGTTGCAAACCTTCAAACCTCAGGTGCTTCTGACCAGTAAGCTGTAAATCAGAGGTTGCCCTCTTCAAGTTTGATTCATTTGCTAAAACCACTCACAGAACTCAGGGAACCTGTTTACTCATTTAGCTATTGCAAAAGATATAACCCAAGAACAGCCAGATGGAGCCATGCAGAGGGTAAGGTATAGAAACAAGTTTGGAGTTACCATGCCTTTTCCAAGGCACTGCTCTCCCCAAATCTCCATGTTCACCAACTGTGAAGCTCTTCTAAGCCCAACTTTTTGGGATTTTGTGGAGGATTCAATACATAAACATGATTTATTAACTCCTGACACTTAGCAATTGAAATCAACCTCCAGTCTTTCTACCTCTGGAGAGGTGAGATTGCAAATTCCAGTCCACTAACCACTTGGTTGGCTCCCAACCTCAGGTACTTCCCAAAAGGCAGCTCGCTGACTTAGCTACACATAACTTTATCACTCTCAATACAGGGTATTTCTAGACTTTTGAGAGTGATGAGCCAGAACAGTGTATAAAAACAAAATATGTATGAGAAATACATTTTGACCATCTAAATGACCAAATGTATTTTCCTTATAAATCTCAATATTGTACCTTCTCGTCCTAAGTGTCCAATATCCAAACATCTGGCAAGTATCTTCAAGTCAGTTTACCTCATTCTGCAGACCTGTTTATTCCTGCTGTGAGCATATTATAAAATTTTAGGGGAATAACATGCCCTCTCCAGTCCTTGTTACCTCCATACAGACTAGCAGGTAAGCCTTCTATCTTCATAGATTCAAAAGGTTTAGAGTGTGAATGGGTATCCTGTCATTCATGCAGGAATAAGACCTTCTTTTCACACCCTCTGATGACCAATATGTCAGATAAAGAAAATTTCACAATGGGTCTTGCATCCCTTTGCATCTCTTCAGTGTTTTCTTTAGAAGGGAAGACGTTAAACCCTGCATTGCCTTCCTCTAACATCAGCATATCTTTAGGTGGGGACAATTTAGAACAAGAAGTCCCTCCTATTAAGAATAATTGCATTCTCAATTTTATGACTCCTTGGTCCTACCTATATTTACTGAAATCAAACTCATGTTAGTTAGACCAGCTCTCATAGAGTAAAATCAGCTGGTGGCTTCCCAGGTTTGAATTCTCGCTTTGATTATTCAGTAAACTCTGTCTAACCACCACCGCTGAGCTGCTATTTTAAGTTAACAGTATTACTAACCTTTCAGGACTTGGCTTCCTAAAAGGACATGTTCCATCAAACCTTTGGCTTTGACCCCCATCTTTCTCTGACCTGTGCTGTCTCCCCCCACACACACCTTCTCTTTCCCTCTGTCATCAGATTGCCAGCCATGCCATCCCTGCAACATGGATCTGAATCTGCAGGCTCAGGAAAGGCACCAGTCTCGGTCTGTTGCCCTGAACACACACAGGAAGTCAGCCAGTCAGGCAGGCAGCCACAGTTATATTTAGATTTCTGTCACTTGATGGGTTCACCCGTTAATCAGGGCACCGTGGAAGCTGTGGTGTTACTAGGAGTAAAATGAAGTGGGCCTGGGGGCAGTGAGGAAGTGGGAAGATAGATTGGGCATTGACTCCAGTTCATTTAAGCAAATGTGGACTGAAGTAGTCATCTTAGTAATAGTGATAATTAAGCAAAGAGTTTATTAAATAATCAAAGTGAGTATTTGAACCCATGAACATGATAGACTCGATTCTGAAGGAACAGCTCTGCCAGTGACAAGTTTGAATGAGATGACATGCCTCAGGAAAGATGAGAATAATTATTTCTTAGATTAAAGACACAATGGTCAATGGATTAGTTTTTGACCAGGGTTTCCTTTTTCATTCACAGGATGTGAAGTGCCAAACTTTCCTGGCTGTTCTGCCTCAGACTATAGTCTGAGGAGGTAGGTAAGGTATCAGAGGGAGGTAAGGTATCAGAATCCTCACATTATATCCCAACTCCATGACCAGATTCTTGATTGAGTTCTCCTGTGGATTTTTTTTTAAATTTCTTCATAAAACAGGGTCAGGCTGTTGTGACTGAGCAAGGGCTTTGAACTTTCTCTCAGTCTGTCAGACCAGGGAGAGAGTTCCCAAAGTCAGTTTCATTTCTCACAAGTCACACAGAAGAGATGAAAATTGATGGCTTCCATTAAACTTAGACACATAGAGGTCAAATCCAAGGAGGAACCTGACTTTAGAAAGAAATTAGTACCTGGCCTCAGCAGAGAAAGACTACAGAGTGAGGTCAGCAGGAAAAGTTCCTTTGGCTGGCCCCTTCCTGCCCTGGAGGCCTGCAGGGTGAGCTTCAACAGAGAGTGACTCTTTGACAGGCAGCAACACCCAGCTGTGGTTAGCAGAAAGAGCTGCGGTCACAGGACCCATTCACAAGGGAAAAACTAGAGAGAAGCTGACATGGCAGGATTTTTTTTTTTAAGTCCCAAAGGCCTTCCTTGCCCCAGATTTGATTTATCAACATGCAGCCTGGGAACCAAGTATGGGTCCTAAATTATCATTAATCCATTTGCTTTTCCCTTCTTTTTTTTTCTCCAGAATCCACCTCCAAACCTCATGGGGCAGGGAAGGGAAGGGGGGATTATTGCAAGGATCTCCTAACCTGGGTTTGCCCTCCCCAGACTATTCTAAATCTTGCCTATAAGGTTAGCTTCCCACAACCTGACTGACTGAAACACACAGTTTTGCCCATCACGTCAAGAACATCATCCACACCCCTCAGTCTGGCTTTCAAAGTCAGAATATGGATATCAGAATACCTCCTAAACTCAGATTTTTTGTAAAGAGCTTTTCTGACATAGTATTGAAATAAAATAAACTACACCTACTTAAATTGTATACTTTGATTAGTTTGAACATATGTGCAGTTGATCTTTGAGTAACATGGGGTCACAGTTCTGCATTCATGAATTCAGCCAACCAAGGATATCAGCTGGTTGACTCTCCAATGCAGAATGCAGGGCCTCTCTGACTATGAAGGAGCAGATTTTCTACTTCATGAGCTGTGAACATCCCTAAGCCTCCCTTCCCACTGCCTTATTTAAAGGTCAACTCTGTCTTCCAGAAACCAGTTATAATCAATCAAAAGAGAACCATCATCTCCAAAGTTTCTTCATGTCCCTTTGGTATTTCTTCCTCCCACTTCTTCCTGAAGGCTCCTTAACAGCAACTACTGGGATACTGTTACTATAGATTATTATAGATTTGGGGAGATTTATATATAGATGGAATATATATAAATGGAATCAGCAGTACCTATTCCATTTCATCTTCTTTCACTTAGCACAAATTATTTTCTGAGATCCATCCCTGCTGTATATAGCAATAGTTAATTTATCTTTAATTGCCAAGTTTAGTACTTTGCATTGTGTGAAAGTACTACCATTTGTTTTATCCATTTACCTGCTGATGACCAGTGAGATTTTTCCCAGTGTTTGACTCTTTCAAATAGAGGCATCCTGAATGGGTGAGGTTACATGGATTCACTAGAGTAAACGGTGAGGGACCAGGTAAAAATCCAGCCCACAAGTCTGGGCTGGATACAGGAGATGGACTATCGAGAGAACCAGTGCATGTAAGACTGGAGAAACAACTATGGAAACATGATGTCACGAAGCATATCTATGTGCTCACCAGGTCTGGAAGAGCCAAGACCTCTTTTCTGAGATGCCATCTAGGAGAGCAAGGTGCCCCTTCCCACACCATGGGAGAGAAGAGGAAGGCCAAAAAGGGTACATCAGCCCCACAGCAAAGCTGTAAACTGAGGCAGAGGAGATGACCTACAACAGCCATTCACAGATGCTGTATACACAGAGAAACTTCTTCACCGACACTGACTAGGGGTGAGACCCCTAAACCAGACGCCAGAACCATAACGTAAAACAGCAAAACAACACAGAGAAGGGATTGGAGAAGACAGTCTACAATGAGAAAATATGAACAGACCACAAATAAATATAGATTGGCTGCCCAAAGCAAGGTTAACACTGAAAACCTACCAGCCCGGTTCACCTAGTCCCAAGAACTAGAGTCCCAATGAAAAGACACTGCCACAGAAAAGAAAGAGACTGATGGACTTAACACAGACTAACAAACAACCAAGAAAGGGGTTTGCGTGAATAGAGGGGGCACCAGAGGAAGGGGGAGGTATCCCAAAAACCATTTACTGAGGTTGTGATTTAAAGGATAAAAAATAAATTTAAAAAATAAATAAAGATTATCAAGTCAAAAAAAATGTGATTTTCAAATATTGTCTTAGGGTCGGG
Source organism: Uropsilus gracilis (assembly GCA_004024945.1). Taxonomy (NCBI): domain Eukaryota; kingdom Metazoa; phylum Chordata; class Mammalia; order Eulipotyphla; family Talpidae; genus Uropsilus; species Uropsilus gracilis. Next base: position 17,732 of record PVHY01014331.1, read on the forward strand.
GGGAGGAGGAAGGAGGCTATTATGTTTTTATGCTCCCAACAGTGTCCTTAGAAGAGAGGTTTCTAATTTTGATGAAATCCAATTGGATTTTTTTTGTTTTGTAGATAGTGCTTTTGATTTCTTATCTAAGAAAACTTTGCTAAGCCAGAGATCATGAAGACTTTCCCCTTATGGTTTTTTCTAGAAGTTTTATAGTTTTCATTTAGTTCTTTGATTCAATTTTGAGGGTTTTTTTTGTTTGGTTGCTTGGGTGGTTTGGTTTAGTTTGACTTTCACTTTTTATTTATTTTAATTTTGTTTTGTTTGCATAAATATGTCTTATGGTTTCAGCAAAGGACACTATTGAAAAGGCTATTCTTTCTTTCTCCACTGAATTGCCATTGCACCTTTGTTGAAAATCAATTGACCATGTATGTGTACATCTATAGCTGGACACTCTTGTGTTCTGTTGACCTCATCAAAGAATAGAAAAACCATCTGTTCTCCAGTGAGTTGTCTTTGCACCTTTGTTGAAAATCAATAGACCATGTATGTGCAGGTCTATTTCTTAACTCTCTATTCTTTTACTGCACTGACAACACATTGTCTTTATTACTGTTGCTTTATAGTAAATCTTGAATTGGTCATTATTAACTCCTCCAACTTTGTTGTTGCTCAATGCTATTTTGGACACTTTAAATCTTTATCATTCCTGTATAAATTGATCAAAAAGAAAAGTACACTGATATTTTGATTGGAATGGTACTGACTTTAAGGATCATTGGGTAAAACTGTCACCTTACCAGTATTAATCTTCTAATTCATGAATAATATAGCTCTCTATTTAGGTTTCCTTTGATTGTGTTTTTTTTTTAGCAATGTACTGTACTGTACTGTACTTTTCTTTTTTTTTTTTTTTTTGAGACTAGGCTCACTATTTTTGCCTGTGGAACCACAGGCTCTCGTTGCCCAGGAGGCCACAGACTCAAGCAATCCCCAGCCTCAGTTTCCCAGATAGTTGGGTTTACAGGCACGCGCCACCATGCCCAACTATTTTTTTTTTAACTAGGTCTCGCTACAGGCCCCAGGCGGGACTTAAACTGTGATCCCTAGCCCCAGCCGCTTCATAGGCTGAAGCTTACAGGCACGAGCCACCATGCCCGGCCAATGTACTGTACTTTTCAATGAGTAGGTTTGAACCTCTTTGTCAAAGATCTCCTTAAGTATTTAATATTCTTATGATATTAAAAACATTTCAATATCTGAATAATTATTGCTAGCTTGTAGAAACAGTTTAGTTTTACATTGTATACCACAACACTGTTAATCTCATTTATTAATTCTAATATCTTTTTTTGTCATTTGAATAAAAACTTCTACATGGACAGGTATATGTCTTATAAATATAGTTTTACTTTTTCTTTTCCATCTTGGCTTCCTTTTACTTATTTTTTCTATTTTATCGTACTGATTAGAACATCCAGTACAAGGTGGGGCGCCGTGGTTCGTGCCTTTAATCCCACTCTAGAAAGGGAGGCTGAGACTAGGAATTGCTTGAGCCAGCGGGTTCGAGACCCTCCGGGAGCAACAAAGCGAGACCTAGTCTCAGAAAGTAGTTGGGCGTAGTGGCGCATGCCTGTAACCCCAGCTACCTAGGAGCCTGAGGCTGGGGATCACTTAAGTCCGTGGCACCCCAGGCAATGTGAATCTGTGGTTCCCCAGGCAACATAGTGACCTAATCTCAAAAAAAAAAAAGAACATCCAGTACATTGTCAAATATGAGTGGTAAAGTTGACTTTCAGCAATGGTCATTTCTGCTGAGAATCCTAAAAAGAGGCTAGATGGACATCCAGGCAGGAATTAGCAGCCCCTACCAGGTAGTCACTTTGATACAGGGTAGTGATGTAGTTGAAAATTATGTCCCTGATGGGTGGAGTCTGAGAGAAAGACCCAGCAAATAGAAGGAAACATGCCAAAAGGCAGATGAAAGGAAAGGAAAAAAAGAGAAAGAAGAGAAGACGAGAATGAGAGAGCAGGCCCACTGTATCCTGGCCAGGGGAAAACCCCTAAGCAGTGAGTTGGAGGTGGCAAGGAGCCATGGTGGCTGGCAGAAGAGTTGCCAGTGTGGAGAGTGTGGCGCCCAGCAAGGTGGCCTGGAAAGTTGGTACCTGGAGATGGCCAAGGATTTGGAAAGTTAATCTGTGCATCAGCAATTGTGGAAGAAGTTTGAAGCACCTTGGAGAGGTGGAGTAGCGCAGAACACTGGAGAAGAAGCAAAAAGAAGATGATGAAGAAAGACTGCAACTTTGCAAAGTGCCTACCTCTGAGGTTTGGAGGGGCAAAGGGGCACCATCTTGGAGTGTGTTTAGGACTTTGGGACTGAAAATGGTAACTGGGGTAAGATAACTGGCCACTTGTGGCAGTAAGGACTTTTCGTTTTCCTGGGTAATTTCCCTTGTTAATAAAACCCTGTTGTTGAACTGCAGTTGAGTGACAACTGCTACGTGTGGGTAATACAGACCTGTGGTTTATTGGTTGGAGGCTTTTGCCCCTTTTGACCTGATTTAAACTTTTTTTCTCTTCAGTGCAGTTTGAAATACAGTGGCTCCTCCCCTTCCTCAGGTCTGGTAGTGGCAGGGTCCCTTCACTGCAAATTAGGCAGTGTTCACTAGGGTCCCAAAATGTCCTCTGGCTAATAGCAGAAATTCCCTCCAAAATTCTTCCTTAAAGTAATACCTTAGGGCTCTTATTGAGTCACCTTATCCTTTTCTGACTCCAGTTCTGGAACACATACCCCTTTACCAGACCTGTCCACTAGCTATACAGAACAGCCAAGGCTGCACCCAGTCTAAAGGATTAGGCCTTGGTCAGTTTGCCTCAGTGACCACAAACCTCTCACCTGCACTTCCTTTCCTCTTAAATATGTGTGCCTCTTTCTTATGTCGGTTCTGAGGTTCAGTCTTGTTTTGTTTCTTCACTGCTCCTTGCTGTTCCTCCAGCAATCCCTCATGCCATTCACATAAGAGCTTCACTGCAAATTTAAACTGGAAGCCATATAACAATTCAATAATTGAAGTTCTAGTATCTCCCAGAAATATGAGAGCCCTTCTCTTCCCACAAACTACTTGTTATGCTCTTCTTTTCTCAGGGGCTCCATTGACCTGCTCTTCTTTTATATTCCTTGGTCTCAGTCATCCCATCTGTTCTGCAGCAAAAAAAACAAAAAAGTTTTCAGAATACTATGTGCTGCCTGAACTCTAGCGGAAATCCTCGGGGTTTTCTGACTCCACTTCTCTGTTAAACAAAGATAGTGGATATCAACACAGAAACAATTCTTGCTGGATACGGTGGTGCAGCCTGTAATCCCAGTGCTGGGAGGTTGAGGCCAGGGATCACTTGAGTCCACAGGTTCGAGACTACCCCGGGCAATATAGTGAGACCTAGTCTCTAAAAAAAAAAAAAAAAAGAAAGAAAGAAAAGAAAAAAGAAACAATTCTCTATGGAAATTCCATCCTGTCCAGTACAGGTTGCATTGACTTTCCTCCCCACTCCACCTGCTTTATGGAAAAACCAGCTTGGCCTACATTTGCACATTCATTTCAATATACCTGATCTAAACATTTGTCTGCTATTTGAATATTTTAATAAATCTATTATAATATCTCATGATTCCCTCATTGATGGATACATAAAGTGAAGCTTTTTAGCAAGTACTGATTTTCACAACTGACTGAGAGTCAAGATTTTACCTATTATTGAAAAGTATCCTTTAACATTAGTCTGGGCAGACTCCCAACACCCAGACTCCCAACACTAAGCTCTTTTGGCATTGAAACCTAGAAAGGTCCCTTGCCAGGGAAGCACAACAGGAAAGACAAGTTTCCCTTCTAGTTGCCCTCTGGCCTCAGATGGAGACCACATTTCTGAGTCCTGATTCCCACAGGGAACAACACATGAGTGGTGAGCTCATCATGAAGGCAGGGTTGAGGTTTTTCTGAATAGGAACAAGAAGGTTTATTTTGAAATTTGAAATTTTCTGATTTGTCTGGTTAAACAGCAGATGTTTCTTTACAGTTTACCACAATTAAAAAAAAATAAGTTATGAGTTTGAACACATTCCTGAGTGGATGCCTATAGAGAAAGCTGACATTGGACAAGATTTGGCAGTTTCTCAGAGACTGGACTTTTGTATGTATGTGATTTTTAAAAATGAACCATCCTCTTCCTACCCCACACCTTCAGTTCCCAACCAGATAACAAATAATGACTAGGATTCACTATCTAAAAGGTTCCATGGAGGGGGATGGAGGAGATAGAACAAGATGTTGACTGTGTAAAGGTCAGTGTATAGTACTTATTGTTCTAAAAGGATTGTTTTAGTAACAAAATGGCAGACACCCTCTTTGAACTGTTTGAGACATAAACAAAAATATATTGGGAAGGTCCTGGAGGTGCTCTAGCAGGCCATTCACTTCCTGTTCCTGTTGTAGCAAATTAGTCCACATTTAATGGCTTTAGATAGAAATCTATTCTGATAGTTCTGGATGTCAGAAGTCTCAACTGGGTCAGCCAGTCTGGTTTCTTCTGGAGACCTTAGAAGAGAATCTGTTTACTTGCCTTTTCCAGCTCCTAGTGGTCACTTGCATTATTTCTTGGCTCATGGCTCCTTCCTCTATCACTCCGACTTCTTTCTCCCATGACTCCATCTTCTACTGACTCTGCCTCCCTCTTGGGAGCACCTTTGTGGCCCTTTACCTTGGGCCTATGTGGATCATCCAGGATAATCTCTCACATTAAAAATCCTTAGTCATATAGACAAATGTTTCACATTGGGCCATGCACCTTTCACTCATGTATCTGATTTCTGCTATCTTCCAGAAACTTAAACATAACATATAATCAAATTTATCAATTTTTTCTTTTCTGCTTTTGTAGCAAACTTAATGTTAGATTTTATGTTGGATGTTATTTGTTAGGAGTTTTGTGTGGGAAAGAAGGAGAATGAGACGGAAGAGATTGATAGTGAAATGTGGGGCTAGTTTTTAGATTGGAGATTTGTGTTTAAGTTTTGATTTAATGAAGTTATAAATATTTTTATATATTTTTGTAAAGAAATTATTATAATGAGTTAATGAGGAAGTAGCAACTTGATTTATGTGACATAGTAGGGGTACAGATTATAACAGGAAAATTTACTTGTGGAGGTACTGCTAATTATTTATTGGTTATCTGTCTCTTGGGACATTTTAAAGAGATTAGGAAGCTGGGTTACAGGTGAGAGACATGCTGATGACTTATTTTTTTTTTGGTGTTTTAGAGAGGGTATAGTGACTGTGTTTCTTTTTATCTAAGGCATAATTTTTATTTTTATTTTTTTGAGACTAGGTCTCGCTATTTTCACCTGTGGAACCACAGGCTCATATTGCCCAGGGTATCACAGACTCAAGCAACCCTCAGCCTCAGCTTCCCAGGTAACTGGGATTACAGGCGCGCGCCACCACACCCAGCTATATTTTTTTGGAACTAGGTCTTGCTATGTGCCCTCAGCGGTATTGTGGTCCTTGGCCCTGGCCGCGGCTTCCTAGGCTGCTGCTTACAGGCATGCGCCACTATGCCTGGCCTAAGGCATATCTTTTAACCTCCATTTATGCCCCACACTTAGAAAGCCTTTCTCACCCATGACATTTTCTCCCCCAAGGGGGTGAGAGAGGCAAGTTTTTTTAAGAAAAGGATAATTAAAAGATCGGAAATAAAGGAGCTAGAGCAGGAGAACAATCTGAATTGGACTGGCTCAGGAGTCACTCATGACAATTTTAAAAAGAAAATTACCCATATTTTCTCCTGGTACTTCTATAACTCATGCTCTAAACTTCAATCTTTGCAACAAATTATAAAGCCAGTCCTTGAAAACTGACTACAGATCTGAGACATTGAGGAAGGAAGGGGGAGAAGAGAAGGCGTAAGATGGGGGGTAGAGGAGGAGAATACAGCAGACTATGGTACTTATGGTGGGAAAGCTAGATCACACTACATATATGCTTTCTCTTTCTTTTCTCTATCGCACACTAATTGTATTAAAGCTCCTTTCCATTGAAGGCCTTACACACTAGAATATGCTTTATCTTTATGCAGCAGGTGGCAGAACCCATTAAAGAGAAGGAGGTCTGGGGATCCTGGGGTGCCCCTCCCCTTGTCCTGTAACAGTACTTCATTAATAAATATGATAAAATAAAAATAAATAAATAAAATAAACTTCAATCTTTGCTATACCTGGAATGTGTTCCTGTGAGAAGTGAGATTGAAATCTGGCTAGGTTGTTTTTCAAAATGACTAGATAACATGAAATGAATAATCCTTTTTTGTGCTAATTTAAGGAAGCGCTGTTATCAGATCCTAAATTCCCACGTGTTCTGGAGTCTATTTCTGGACTCTCCTGTGAGAATTGTTGCAGTTTTCCTGACTAGTAATCTGCTCACCTGTCTGTGACTGTGAGTCACTGAGATGACCTGGGTCTTGTTCACCATGTAGTCACTCGGTGACTGGCACATAGGAGACACTCAATAAATTGTTGACCAAATAAATGAGTACTAACAGATGATATCATGAGGCACTGTTGCTGCTTTTTTGTGGAGTGCCCTCCCTACCTTCCTGGCAAATATATCCAGCTAATGCTCAACCCCCATGGAAGACAGCCATGCAAGAGGAAGACAGCCATGCAAGGAGACAACCTCAAAGGGACAACCTCAGACAATGTAAGGGAGGTTCCTGAGCCAATGGCCAACTCTTGTTTGCATTTCAGATTGAGTGAGCTCTCACAAGAGCTAGGACACCCAGAGTAAAGTCCTAGACTATTTAACCAAGTCATGGAATCATCTATGATTATAAGTCTCCATGGAAAAATTATGGAGTCGAGCCCAGAATAGAAACTGATGTGTTTTTTTTCTTTTTTCCATTCTTTCAGTTTAACATAATTTGATTATTTTGAGCAGAGTGTCAAAGTTGTTGGATGTATGTAAAGGAAGCAGTAAAAAGTCAGGAGAGTGAAAACCATTAATAAGATAGTTTCCTTTCCAAATCATGCCACCCTTTCCCCAGGACATGAGCAGCCTGGTACATTGGAAAGAACTCATTCTGCAGTTTGGAGGCCCTTACTTGAATCTGAGTTTGTCAGATTGAGTGCTCTTTCCATCCTGTCAAATTGCCCAATTGTGACCCATAGTTCAAGGTATCAAGCTTCTGGCCCATCAGTGCCCACTCCCTCCAAGGGTGCCAACTGCCACCAAGCAGGCTTTCTTCCATATGGGAGCTTCTCCGTGATAGTTCTGGTTCTGGTTCTATGTTTTTCATGCCAAATGATGCAAATGGAACTTTCTTCCTACTATCAGCAGTTTTGCAATTAGAAGGCATAAATTACAGCCCTTCAAAATATGTCCACACAGCCCTTTCTCCAATTGCTTCTCATGATATGCATTAATAACGCTTGTGAAATGGCACAAAGGGTAAGACCTTCATTTATATATATATCTGGGATGCCTTTGTGAGCAGAAACAGCACAGGCCGTGTGCCACCTGGCAGGATGTTGATAAGGACATTAAATCAGGAGGTCCGGAGTAGAATAGAATCCCTTCTGAGTTTCCTGACAGTCCCAGTTCTGTGACTGTAAGAAGTGAGAGACAGCCAGCCATTCCCCTGCAGCTGTCAGGGCAGGACTAGAATCCGGAGGGGTGGAAAGCGCCCCCATGTGACCACCAGGGGGCGCGCTCCTTTCTGCTCCTTGAGTAGCTCGGTGCACTCAGTAGTAAGCCCAGACCGGCAGGGGGCATTTTATATAGCCGGGAAAGTCAAGCACTATTACCATAGCTTCCTGTCTTTCTCTGTGAGAGAAAGACATTGGGGTGGGGAGCCTGGAGAAGAGTGTGGGCGGCAAGGAAGTGGGCTGGTCCAGATATCTCAGACTTCCTTTTTACGCACTCTCGGTCAGCCACACAACAACCTGCTGTTCTCCCAGCACTCTGGCTTGGTCTATCCACATTCGGGTCAACTGGGGAGCGCCCACACACATTCACTGCCTGATTCAAACGTCAATTCTGGGACCTGCTCACTTCTGTGATCCCACAGCACCAGTATTCATAGGTTTCAATAGTAATTGTTTCTGTGCCCTTCTGTCTTAGAGAACAGATCCAAGATTCTCAGATCTCTGAGAAGTGGGAGCACAGCCTGGCTTGAAGTGAAGGAGCCTGAACCTAACTTGCATAATACTAGGACTTCCATACCTTGAGAGACCTCAGACTGTGTTTGATTCTCTCTCTGACCCTCACACTGCCCAGCACAGGTTCTGACAAGTTCTCTGGAAAGAAGTTGCTGCCTTTGGTGTATGTAACTCACCTGTTTCTGTGGAGGATGAGACATATAGTTGGCATTTGCTGCTGTGCCCAAGACTGTGCTAAGTGTCTGGTTGGGGAGAGGTGTTGGGGGCGTACACTGTACCAATCAGGGAGAGTGACAGTAATGGAAAAGAGTTAGTGGCATGATCCCTGATATATCTTATGTTTATCAGACAAATTCATTTTATAAATGAAGAAACTGAAGCTCAGAGAGGGAGGAGTTCACATAAGAAGTTGGCAAACTGAATCTGGAATTCTGATTTGTTGATACTCTAGGCTTGAATTTGTTGCGCCAAGTGCATTGTGGGAAGCAGTAGGTCTGTCAAGTTTGCTGAATGAGGTCCTCCCAAAGGGTTAGCAAAAGCATTCATTTCATGAAGTTGGAAGTGATTACGCTAAGCAAAATTAGATAGAAGAAGAAAGAAATACTGGATGGTGTCACTTATATGTGGAATGTGGAGAAATCAAATATCGATCAAAGACAAGTATTAAAAGCTGATCATAGATATGAAGGCGAAAGGTCAGGAGCAGGGGAGAGCACCAAGAGTGATGGTGGAGGACTCTGGGTGCTTTTGTGGTGAGAGATGAACGGTGACCACACCTAAAGGGAGAATCCTATACTGTCAAAATATTAAGGAAGTGAAACAATGGTACTTCATTAATTTTTTTTTTTTAAGGATCACATCAAATGTGCTTTCAGGGAGGTTTTGGAGCAGCTAAATTGTGGATCAGCACTAAAAAGAAAGCACAGTTTTTGCAAATGGACAGACCTGGGTTCAAAGACCTCTCTTGGCTGTGCAGAGTTGATTCATGATGTAATCTACCTTAATCTACTTGGGTTTGGGTTTTCTCACTTGTAAAAATGGAGAAAAACTTCGGGGAAAATGATGATGAGATGGCCCATGGAATGGAAAACAGAGTCCCAGTCAGGCCAAAGGCATGAACCAGACACCCCAAAGTGGCTTGGGCCATGGACAGGGGACCCTGACATACTCCCCAACAGAGGCCTAGGCCACAAGCAAGGATGGGGCAGGGAATCTTACACAATCAGAGTCTATGGTCTTGGAGTCTAGGGTTCTCAACCTGGGGGAGATAGCTTCTGCCTCCATGTGTGCCAGGGGTGGGTGATTCCTATCACCCACCAAGGGGAGGGGCCCCTCTGATTTATTCCCTCTTCAATCAGATCAGTGTAAGGCATCAGAAAATCAGAGTCCAGAGCAGGCTTTCAGGAGATGAGAGGAACAAATCAAGACCCTGGATATAGTCATTGCCTGGAGCAGACCCAGAGAATGGTTGGAGCCATGATAAGATTGTGAGAAGAGCTGGAGTGGCACCCTGTCACAGAGCTTCACCTACAACTTCTTGGGAGCTGGGGAATCAAACCCCTGGCCCAGAGATGTGTGTGACCTGAGTGAGGTTTCCTCTTTCTCCAACTGGAGGTTTCCTCCTTCCCCAAAATCCTCAAAGATGTGACTGGAGTCCAACAGCAGGACTGGAAACCATGAAAGGAGATGAGCTGGAACAACCATCTGCTGAAGTCTGTCCATACTGGGGAACTTCTCCCTCAACAGTGGTTGGAATTAGGTTCCCAACACCAGGCTCCTGAGAAGTCACATCATGTGACAGACATCAGAATAGATGGGACAGTCAGTGTGATGAAGAGGTCCAGAACCCAAAGACCACACTGGTCTAGAAAACATGGATCAGTCTCTTAGACCACAGGACGTTCCTAAATCAAGGAGTCCAAAGAATCACTGTCTTTCAAGTGTCTCCTGACATGCTTGGCCTGGCTACCTGACTCCCAGTTGCTCCTGAGGATCTGAGCAGCCTGCTCTGCTGCACTCCAGGTATGCAGGTCCTCACCCAGGAAAAGGACAAAGTTCTAGGAAAAAGAGGTCTGAGACCAGTGGGCCCACATTTGGATCTATGGTTTGCAGTGAGAGAGGATTGAAGTGATTGAAGGGGATGGGGGAAAAAAGGGAGTGGGGTAGCAGTATGCGGGTGCATTATTGATAGGAAGATGATACCTTCAGGGAAGAATAACCACACAAAGATGACCAAAGATGCAAGAAAATAGAATTTAAAATATTAAAAGAAGAAGGAATGGAAAGCACTGATTTCAGGTGTCAATTCCCAGCAGGTGGTCAACAATAGGGTTTCTTGATTCTGTGGTCTGTGGCCAATTGTGTACATCTGCGCCCAATTCCAACTCCAGTAACATCCAGGTCATAGTGGGAATATTTACATCATAGACATTAGCAAACACTACAAAATTTTCTGTTTACTAGGGAGCCGGTTGTTAAGCACTTATCAGCCATTCCAGGGTATCAACATTATTACTGAGAATAATAATGATTTGTTCACTCCGGGTAGATCCAAAGCACATCAGTCTGACTATTTTCACTGACATGACTGCTCATTTCAGTCAGAAGAGTCAATCAACAAAATGGTTGACTCATTTTCCCTACACCCAGCTTCATATCCAGAGACTATAAGCCTCACAGGAAATCCTGTCTCTCAGCATTTGGGGAAGAGAACCAACTCAGTCAAATAGTCAGCTGAACCCATTTCTTGATGCATCCTGTCAAGTACCTTTCTCAAGGGGAAGCATTTTCTTTCAAGTCTCCAAGCAGAAGCTGAGTCAGCAGTTCCCAGAGTTCCAGGAGTTTGCAAGCTGTTGGAGGATGGTGTGTTTGTCACTCAGGAGCTGATTTCTTACTAGGTGTCTCTGGGTGGGTATCAGAGTCCCTTCTTCTAGAGCCCCAAGTTGCCATGTCAGGAATGCTCAGGGCAGACTCATTTGTGGGGACATCTCTGATCCTCCAACTGCCAAGTCTCCATCCTAGCCCCAGAACCCCCCTTCCACTGGGATGGTGGCCCGGTACATCTTCAGGGACACAGGGGCACAAGGAGTAGTAAGAAGATTCTGATTTGGAGAAGGGTGGGCGTCAGTTCCCTAGACGAAGGACTGGTTGCCTAGTGCTAGGGCTTGGGCCTCTCTCTGTGGGCTGAGCAGAAAGGGGAAGTGTAGTTAGGTTGGTGCTCACTGCTCAGGCTTAGGCAGGACGCCTGTGGGCAAGGATGCCTCTCTCCGGTTGTGTGTGAGCCACAGCACTTGGGGCACCAAGTCCCCTCAACCACTCACTTCCAGAGATCCTGTGAACCCAGGTAAGCCTCTTGCCTTTCCCAGGGACACTTTCCTGCTTCTCTGCATCTGCCAGTGTTGGCATCTCTTACATGTTTCTGAGAGTGAACACCTAGGCTTGGGCTGGGGGTTGTAGTCTGGGTTCTTGATTGGAGAATCCTCCCTGCTGGTTACAGACAACTGTATCACTTCACCCATCAGAACCTCCACTACCTTCTGTATTGCTTGGGTAATAGAAGCCTCCCTATCAGGGAAGTGACACAATGACTGGGGGTGAGATGTGTGTGCTATAACGGGGCTTTTATCACTCTCTGGATTCTGATGGTGAGTTTTGGTAAGTGAGAGGTGGGAGAACCTCACAGCATCTGTGCTGGAGGAGAATGGGGGAGGTCAAGGCATTGAATTTGCAAACTTTGGGATACATCTTGGTGCTCTGGAAAGAAAAACTTACAACTAGTGACAGCTAAGCTCCTTATTTCCTTCTACAGAGGTAGTTATAATAAAAACATTTAGGTTTTATTTCCTGGACTTGATTTCTAAAAATGCTCTTATGGAATAAAGACTACAGCCATTTTGAAATGTATTAACATTTGCTTTCAAAAAATTGTTTTAATCAATGTGTACACTGCCACTGGCTATGTGGGAGGATCGATCTCACCCAAGTTTGCTAAAAGAGGATTTTATTATCTTTCATTTTTGCTGGCAAGTAGATGTAGTTTCTAACCATGACAGACAAATATGCCAGGGGAGCAATAAACAATGACAAGCAAGGGTGTATGAGCAGAGTCAAGTCCTGTCGTGAAATAAATCAGACAAGATTAACCTGAGACAAGATTTGCTGTCCCACCAAATGAAGCACATGCGGTCAGCCTGGCTTTGCATTACCCTAGAAGGATTTGTGCACTTCACCCTTTTAACTAAAGAGCTTTTATACCCAGCCAGTCACAGAAAGGGGAGGATAGAGAGGACAAAGAGAAAATGGATTCCCTTCAGTTATACTGTCCTGTACATTTCCCCATGCACTCTTGGATGCTAAACTTCCATCAGCTCTACACATGACCACTTCTTGTGATAATGTTGGCCATGGGTGAGGAGGTCAGGTAGGAAATGGACACACTGAACATGGGCAGTGACAGTCTGGGAATGAAAGGCAAATTCCAGCAGGAATCACTTACATATCACCTAAATATTTTCTCAAGTGCCCCCCCCCCAGCCTTGGGGATCTAGGTTAAGAGCAGCTCTATCCCTGATTCCACCCCCTGTTGAAATCAAGCCTTCCCTGAAACTTGTGTGGAATTCCCAGGAGGACACCTCTTTCCCATGGTTCCCACGAGCTCAAGGTCCCCGTGTCTGAGCCTCTGCTTCACCCTTCACTGACCTAGGGATGAAACTCAATCTCTTGGTTCCACACATCCCCAAAACAAAACTCCTCATTAAAACATTGGCAGATGCAGTAGATTTTACTGAAGACTGGACAGAGAACCAGAGAAGACAATTTTTTTTTTTTTTGAAACTAGGTCTCACTATTTTTGCCCGTGGAACCGCAGGCTCTCATTGCCTGGGGTACCACAGACTCAAGCAATCCCTAGCCTCAGCTTCCCAGGTAGCTGGAGTTACAGGCGCGCGCGCTACCACGCCCAGCTATTTTTTGGAACTAGGTCTCGCTGTGTTGCCCCGAGCAGGACTCGAACCGCAATCCCTAGCCCCGGTCGCTTCATAGGCTGAAGCTTACAGGCACGAGCCACCGTGCCCGCCCCAGAGGAGATACTTTTAAAGCAACAACGCAAACAACTGCAAACCCAAAGGAATGAAGCCCAGTCCTTGAATGTTGCTGGCTACTCCATTTCTGAGCACTTTCTATCTGTTGTCACACCCATCTTCCTCTCCTCCTCATACTCCTCTCATCTTTTTCTCCCCCAGAACTCCAAATTCCCTCCTCCACCCCATTACATGGAGGAACTCAGTAGTCCTCAGTTCCTACCACCAAATTTCATTCCCTACCCAGACAGCTAACTACTTTAAAGACAGTTCGTTCTATTTTTCACTTTAAATGAGGCATAATCAACATAGTAAAATACATAGGTCTTCAATGTACAGTACAGTGTATTTGGCCATTTTATGCACTCTTTTAACCATTGCCCAAATTTAGATGCAGAAGTCTCTGTCATCCAGAACTTTCTCTTAAACCCCATTCCAATCAGACTCTTTCCTTCCACTGTTCTGATCTCTACTGCCATAGAGTAAGTAGTTTAGCTTGTTCTTGAACTTCATGTAAAGAGACTCATCCTGATTGTACTCTTTGGTATCTGGCTTCCTTCCTTAAATGCCTTGTTGTCAGGATCTGTCCACACTATTATATGTATCAGGAATTCCTTTTTTCAAAATTCTAAGTAGCATTTCATGGTATGGATATACCAGTCTATTTATCTACACTTCTATTGAATTCCATTCTGTTTTTAACACAATTTTTCATTCTTTGAGCTCACATCAGTAAGTATGCATGCTAAGATGGTTAATCCTAAGACTATAAATGTAAGAGGGATGGCATGGGAATTCAAGTGGAAGAAAAAAAATGTAAAAAAAAAAATTCTGAAATTAACTTTAATATCATATTTTAGCCTGATCAGTCCTCAGTACTATCATCTCAACATGTAATCATACAAACATGTAGGAGTCAGATCTTTTATGTTCTTTCATGCTGAACTTTTTGAATCTAGAGTGCATTTTTTATTGACTGCGCACATATATATACATATATATATTACATCATTGTCTACCCTGAGGTTCTCCCATCACCTTATCACCTATGAACCATCTATCTCTTGTGCTCTTCCTCTCTCCCGATTTTACTCTCCTCCCCCTCTATTGCTCTATGCTTCAGTTCTGTTGGCAGTTTTAAATTTTTCTTGTCCACTGTTTGTTTGTTTTCCCTGTATTCCTCATATAAGTGAGACCATCCTGTATTTCTCCTTTTTTTTCTTTGGAGACTAGGTCTTGCTATTTTTGCCTGTGGAACTGCAGGCTCACATTGCCCAGGGTACCACAGACTCAAGTAATCCCCAGCCTCAGCTTCCCAGGTAACTGGGATTACAGGCGCACACCACCATACCCAGCTATATTTTGGGGACTAGGTCTCACTATGTGCCCCCAGCGGGACTCAAACCACGATCCCTGGCCTTGGTTGTGACTTTCTAGGCTGCCACCTACAAGCATGAGCCACCATGCCCGGCATCCTGTATTTTTTCTAGCTTATTTTTTTCTAGCTTATTTTTGCATATTTTTTCTAGCTTATTGCTAATGTGATTCCTTCTAGCTCCATCCATGTTGTTGCAGTTGCCATGTTTGTCTTCTTTGATGAATGAATAATATTCCATTGTGTAGATATACCACGTCTTTTTCAGCCATTCATCAGTTTTGGGCATTTGGGTTGTTTTCATGTCTTGGCAATTGTAAATAGCGCTGCGATAAACATACAGTATGTGTCTTTTTGAATTAGTGTTTTTGTGTCCTTTGAATAGATTGCTGGGTCAAATGGTAATTACATTTTAAGTAACTTGAAGATCCTCCATACCGCCTTCCATAGTGACTGGACCAGTTTGCACTCCCACCAGCAATGTAAGAGTGTTCCTTTTTCTCCATATCCATGCCAACAGATGTTGTTGCCCTTTTTTTTTCTTTTGCTATATGGGCCATTTACTGGTGTAAGATGGTATCTCAGTGTGGTTTTGGCATTTCCCTGATTATTAGTGATGTTGAACATTTTTTTGTATGCCTACTGGCCATTTGTATTTCCTCTTTGGAGAAATGTCATTTTAGTTCTTCTCCCCATTTTTTTGTCTGGGCTTTTTTGCTTTGTTTTTGCTAAGTTGTGTGAGTATTTGTGTATCTTTGTTATCAGATCCTTATCACCTGTATGGAAGGCAAAACTTTTCTCCTATTCAGTTGGGTTTCTTTTTATTTGGTTATTGTCTCTTTTGCTGTACAAAACTTTTAGCTTGATGTAGACCCAGCTGTTTATGTTTTCCTTCTTTTTTTTTTTTTTTTTTGGCCAGCTGTAGATGTGTCCTTTAAGGGATTTCTAAAGTGTGTAGTTCTTGGAGAGTTTTGCCCAAGTTTTCCTCTAGAATGCATTTTACAGTAATAGTTCAACCAGCTCCAACTGGCCAGTCCAGGTCCCAACAGATGAGCCTCATGTGGCTACTGCCTTGGACAGGGCTTGTGTTCAAAGTCATGAAAGCTTCACAGCAGTGAACAAGGAGCTGGATTTGAGTTCAGGCCTCCCCGCTTCCCACTGAGCTGTTTGCAAGTCTATGTCTTCCCACACAGGCTCTTCTCTCTCAATTCCAGCTTCCTGTAAACCAAATTCCTCCCACAACACACACGCATGCACATTCTACCCATACCTTTCAGGACACGTGTCTATATGATATCATTTATCTTTCATGAGAAAAACCCAGTGTTAAAAGAATAGAACATGACCACTAGTGGATTGTGGGTTAAAGTTAGGGACTTAGACTCAGTAGTTGCTTTTTTATTGTTCGTGGATATGGGCTAAATAGATTAGAAAATCTCAGAGTTCATCAAATGTATAAAGATATTTTGTGAAATTAGTTTCATTTATGTGAATAGATGTATATGTTCCATTGTAAACTATGTTTTACTAAGGATCTTTGTTTAAAAAAAAAAACAAGCAAATGTTGAAAAAAAAAAAAACCCACCATCTCCAAGTTCCTAGTATAGATAGCATGATTTCTTTCAGACTCCCTGGAAATGCCTTTTGGGGAAATGAGAGTTGAAACTGGAGTGCTGATTGCTTTTAGCTACCATCCCACACTGACATCATTCAGAATTGCAACCAGCTCTCTGATGACAACGCCTATGAAGAATGGGGAGAAGCAAGAGGAGTGGGGGCAGAACACCCTTCCCCCCACACACCCTTGCCCCACCTCTGCTTCCCCTCCCAGCCAGTCTTTGAACACCAGCAACAGTGGCAGATGAAGACAGGGAACACATCCAAGGCTGAGTGTCCAACTGAGGTGACTGGAATTAGAAAGCCCAGCACCTCAATGGCACACTTGGAATCCAAGCTACCCACACCCTGCATTAGGGAAGTTGACCAGTAGGAGTCTAGGGTATTTGTCATTTATTCATCATTTCCCAGACACCTATGGAGCACCTGATGTGTTGGCTAGGCATTAGAAACAGTGGTAAAGAGAAAGGCAAGGCCCTTTTTTTCATATATATTAGTGTGGGAGACAGATGAAGAACAAATAAACTGAGACAGCCATTACCCTAAGACTCCCTGGGGGGCACTGCAGGGAAAATGTATTGAGTACATTGATCACAACAAATTGCTGGGTAGGGGGAGAGTGGATCTGTCTTTCACCCCACTTCACCCAGCACCCCACCCATTGACTTTGCTTTGCCTCCTACTTCAGAGAAAATGGGAGGTTTGGAGTGCAACTTCTCAACTTCCAGCCCCCATGCCCTGATCTGTTTCCATTCAACATCAGTCTCCTCCTAAACTGTGCTCCCTTTCACAAACTCATTCTTCTGAGTCCCTGAAGGCATCTCCTCTGCTTTTCTTCAGAACTTGTTCCTGTTCTCTCTTCTTTCTTTCATTCTTATTTTCTTTCTTGGCACTTCACAGTTTATAAATACACTGTAGTCTCTGGGGTTTTAAAAAGCAATCGCTCCTCAATCTCAACTCAATCTCAATCTCAACTCAATTTCCTTCCTTCTTAAAATCCAGGCTTCCCTTGCCTTCTGGACTTCAGTTATACTGACCACGGAGTTCCCCACAAGCTATTTCCAGTCATGGAGACCTAAGAGAGAAAGAGTCTGTTTGAAGGACAGGATGGCTGAGGGTAGGGGGCGGGAGCTCTGAACTCTGAGCAGGGAGCATTTGTGTGGAAGGGAGAGAAGAAGGGAGAATGTTATCCAGGCAATGCCTATATAACAGGATCTTTTAGGTCCTTCATTACTATATTGTGCCTGATTATAAATACCCTCCAAGGACTTAAGATAAGATTTGAGAATACTCTCCTGCCAACACCCAAGGGAAAAAAGCCTGAGAACCCAATGAAGTCACTCACAGCCAAATAAAAAATCACTTTCTCTTCCTCAGTTTTTGAAACACCCAGGTTAATTAGTTTAGGGGGAGTGGAAATGGGTGAGGGAGCAGTGAACTTCATTATGAAGAAAAGAAACTAGATGATGGAATGTCAGGCACTGTGACAAGCTGATAAGAAAGGTATTTGAGTCCAAGGAGTCTGTTTTAGTGCCTCTAACCAGCTGCTGCTGCTGCTGCTGCTGCTGCTGCTGCTGCTGCTGCTGCTGCTGCCCACACTGTAACAAGCACCCAGCTTCCTCACCTGCCCCAGCTGAGGGCTCTACCCCCTGGCCAGGTGCTATTCGAGACCTGAAAAGCTGTTAAAAATGCTGATCCTAGGCCGGGCATGGTGGCTCACGCCTGTAAGCTTCAGCCTATGAAGCGGCTGGGGCTAGGGATCGCGGTTCAAGTCCTACCTGGGGCCCGTAGCGAGACCGAGTTCCAAAAAATAGCTGGGCGTGGTGGTGCGGGCCTGTAATCCCAGCTACCTGGGAAGCTGAGGCTGGAGATTGCTTGAGTCCGTGGTACCCCATGCAATGTGAGCCTGCGGTTCCACAGGCAAAAATAGCGAGACCTAGTCTCAAAAAAAAAAAAAAATGCTGATCCTCAAATCCTCCATCAGACCTACAGCTCAGAACAGGGAGTGGATCAAGGAGGCAGGATCCTGGTACCTGCATTTTAATTTGTTTCCTAGGCAGTTAAAACTGACATTCAAAGGCCGGGCCTGGTGGCTCGTGCCTGTAAGCTTCAGCCTATGAAGCAGCCGGGGCTAGGGATCATGGTTCAAGTCCCACCTGGGGCACGTAGCGAGACCTAGTTCTGAAAAAAATAGCTGGGCATAGTGGCGCATGCCTGTAATCCCAGCTACCTGGGAAGCTGAGGCTGGGGATTGCTTGAGTCTGTGGTACCCCGGATAATGAGAGCCTGCGGTTCCACGGGCAAACATAGAGAGACCAAGTCTCAAAAAAAAAAAACAAAACCCTGACATTCGAGAATCCCTAGCTTGTTGCTCAGTAAATTAGGGCCCTCAAATCAGAAAGACCTGATTTTGGCTTCTAATTTTTCCACTTACTACCTCTGCAATCTTAAACAAGCTATTGAGTTCTTCTAAACTTCTGTTTTGTTATCTGTGAAAGGAGACAGTAAATCATGACCTGCTTTAGAGAGCCATTGTGAGGCCTCAGTGAGATGAGGCATTGGAACACTGAGGACTTGTGGCGAGGTAGCATGCAATGCTTGTTACTGTTCTGAAGTGTATTTTCATATTGAGATTCTTATTATATAGAACATGTCACAGCTAAAGGTTGTGGTGTTGCCAATATTGGATTTTCTTGAACAAAGCTTCTGCTTTCAGTTCTGTTATGAAAAGAAACATTTAACAGCTTGGTGTCAATCTGGCAGAAAGAGTATGAACTTGACATGGGACTGTGCTGAACCACAATCCTGAGTCAGTCAACTATTAGCTGTTTTGTGTTTTGCAAATTCTTAATCTCTCTGGCTGTTTTTTCATCTGTTAAAGGGAAATAATTATAGCACCCGCTCCCTTGGAAAGTTATAGTGAGGATTAGGTAATAATACATGTCTCTGGTCCTCAGCCTTAAACTCATGTTAGTATCACCTGGAGAGCGTTATTAAAAACAAATATCCCCAGCCGGGTGTGGTGGCACGCATCTATAATCCAAGCACTGGGAGGCAAGAGGCCAGGGATCGCTTGAGTTTGCAGGATCGAGACTACCTCAGGCAACATAGTGAGACCTGATCTTAAAAAAGCAGCCAGGCACATTGGCAGGTACCTGTAATCTCAGTTACCTGGGAGGCTGAGGCTGCAGATCGCTCGAGTCTGAGGGATCAGAACTACCCCAGGCAACATAGTGAGACCCAGTCTCAAAAAAAAAAAAAAATCCCCAGCCCCTCTCCCCCATCATGAAATAAAAAATTACTGAAACAGAGTAAAGAACAGCAGTCTTTAAAGTTCCCCAACAATTCTAACTTTCAGACAGGGCTGGGGAGTTCTAATATTCTTCAAACTCTTGGTGTAGGACCTGACACACCCAAGAAACCCAAAAACTAATAACTAGAAGGTGTTTCCATAATTCCTCCTGCCCTTCCTTCTTCCATTCATGGTATCCGCCAAAGCTTCTCCAGGGGACAGAGCCTGAGACCAGGTCTGCAGCCTGAGCCCCAGCACCTGTATGTGTGAACTCAGCTGACCCCACACCATTACAGCCCCTTGTCTTCCTATTTCCATCCTTCCACCCAGCCTTGTGCCCCTGATGTAACAGTTTTTAACTCATGTGTCCTGATACATATCTCTACGGTTCCAAAAGAGTATGTTTATGTTGCTTTTCCAGAGAAATACTTCAAGAGTAAAACAAAAAGGTAGATAAGAGAGAAAAAAACTAAACAAATAGCTAGGAGATATACAGGCAACTAAGAGAAAAAGGAATGAAAAAAATGAAGGGGGGAAATTCTGTTTGTCTGCAAGTCTGTCTGTACACCCATTTATCTTTGGATCTACCTGACTTCCCAGGACTAAGAGAGTGAGATTCCAACCTGGGTTTGTTGAACAGTGTGGGAGCTGCTGTTCCCGCTATATCCCCATATGTCACTCACAGTTTGGAAAAACACTGCATACCTGTCATTTTCCCCCAGGCTCTGTTCATACATGCATTTGTTGTACAATCTTATTGAAGGCATGATGGTAATGGAAGATTACAACATAACATTATATAAGCAACAACCTGAGGCTGAATATTAGATAAAACTATCCTGCTGACATTTTCTACTATAGTGATTTCTAACCACATTTAGACTTTCTGCTCTTTGTTCTTTTTATTTTCCTAACTTCATTGAGAGAGGTGGTTAATATAAAACATTGTATATGATAAAGGTTACTATGTGTTGCTTTGATACACTTAGATATTGTCTGATAGATGGACATCAGAGCCTGACTAATAACTACCAGGTCACCTGCTTATCATTTCTATTTCATGGGAGAACATTTAAGATCTACTCTTTGTCTCACCTCCCTCTCATTGCTACCCTCTTCCAAAACTCTCCTTCTCTCCAGTCCTCAGCCAGCCTTTAGTACCCATATTCCTGTTATTGTTCTCATGGTACTTAACTCAGTCTGCATTGTATCTTCACCTCCCCCTCTTCCAACCATGCCTCTCTCAAAAAGAAACATCAAATTATTTTTTTTCTTTTTATCCCATCAATTAATTTTCTTTCTTTCCTTCCTTCCTTCCTTCCTTCCTTCCTTCCTTCCTTCCTTCCTTCCTTCCTTCCTTCCTTCCTTCCTTCCTTCCTTCCTTCCTTCCTTCCTTCCTTTCTTTTTTTTCGAGACTAGATCTCGCTATTTTTGCCTGTGGAACCGCAGGCTCACGTTGCCCAGGGTACC
>PVHY01014332.1:0-38739 GCA_004024945.1 Uropsilus gracilis
AGAGCAATTGCTGGGTCAAATGGTAGTTCCATTTTCATTAGCTTGAGGGTCCTCCACACCCCTTTCCATAGTGGTTGAACTAGTTTACATTGCCACCAGCAGTGTAGTAATGTTCCTTTCTCTCCACATCCTTGCCAGCAATTTGTGTTGTCTGTTCTTTGGATGTGGGCCATTCTTGCTGGTGTAAGGTGGTATCTCATTGTGGTTTTGATTTGCTTTTCTCTTATTACTAGCGATGTTGAGCAATTTTTCAAAAATACTATCCAAAAGATCAACAAAACCAAAAGCTGGTTCTTTGAAAAAATAAATAAAATCGATAAACCCCTTGCAAAACTCACAAAAGAAAGAAGAGAGAAAATCCTAGTAAACAGAATCACAAATGAAAGAGGAGAAATTACAACAGACGCAAAAGAAATCCAAAAAATAATAAGAGATTACTATGAACAACTATATGGAAATAAATACAACAACTTGGATGAGGTGGATAGATTTTTAGAAAGATACAGCTCCCCAAAATTAAACAAAAAAGATATAGAGAACCTAAACAAACCAATCACAAGCAGCGAAATTGAAGCAGTCATCAAAACTCTACCTAAAAACAAGAGCCCAGGACCTGTATGTGTTTTAAGTTAAAAAGCCTTTCTTTGGTTGCCCACTTCGTAATACCCTGTTTCAAAACTCCAGTTACTTTTTCACATGTACTATAAAGTAAACATGTAAAAACCAGTTGCCCCACATGTCCAAAACTGTCCTTTAGTCCCTGGTCACCTCATCACATATCCAGTCAATCTGAGTTCACACGCACATGATCCAAAAGCAGGGCATTCCTCTCTTCTCTCTTGGTGTCTGTTTCAGCTTTCTTCAAACATGTGGTCCAACACACAGGGTTCTTCCTTTCAGCGTCTGTCTCAACTTTAAGCAGTAGAAAAGCTCCAAGGTAAAACAGAAACCAACACCAGGTTTACCTTTTCAGATCTTGCTCACAGCCTCTCCAAAGACATTTGAATCAAACTGGATAAAACAAGCTCCAACATGAAGTTCAAATCTCCAAACTCTTTAGACTCCTTCAGCGGACACCAGCTTATGTATCCTGAGGCTTGTGTGCTCAACTGCTCCAGACCATTGCAGAAGCTCACAGCTGCTCTGATTTTCTGTCCTGCTGCAGCCCAAAATTGTTCCCTGAGGCTAGTCCCAATGGCAGATCTGTCACCAGCCCAGGCCCATGCCCAGGGGCCAAAGGCAGACTCTTGCTATCTGCCTCAGCTGCTGCCCCAGTGGCAACAGCTGAGCCCTCATGTTCCCCCAAATGTCAGACCCCAGTTTCTCTCACAATTTGCTTTTATCTCTTTTTCTTGTCCCTCCCCACCCCCTTTTGGGAGGGGAGACCTGTCAAACTCCCCACTGATTCAAAACCCACTATCATCCTCTAAGACAAATAGTACCCAATTCAAAACTGAAGAGGGAGCGTAACACCAATCTTGTTCTGATTAGTATGAGAAGATAAAACTAAAACAGTATTTAAAACAAGTAAGGCAGGTTTTGAAAATTGTGAAACTCAGCAATTTTTTATAATTCTGTTAACAGTCTCCTCCTACTTCTGAAGACAGGGAGAGAGGAAAAGGGGGAAAGCAGAGCTTTCCAGCAGAGTTCAAGATTTGCATTGGAATTTAGGCCAGACAACAATAACTCAGAAATTCAGTCAGAAAAGTATTTTAGAAACTTGATTCTCTTATATCAGATAGATTCAGAACAGTGCAGCATAAAATAAAAGTATTCCTGTTCATAGATGCCAGATATTCTTTCGCAGGGAACATGGTTAAATGAAACTGGCTTAAAATTTTCCTGGAGTAGACAACAAACTGTCAAAGTTCATACATTAGATATGATTCATGCCAGACTTTTTGGAGGACAGCAGTGGCTTTTGAATCAGCTGTTAATGTGGCACCCACTATTTGCATAGCTGATGTGTTATGCAATGATAATAACATTGGAAAGGAAGAATACAACTAGGATAGAAGCTACTTCCCTTTTGCTTTAGTATTGCAAATTTCAAGAAGAACTTGGCAATATTATGGAGATTTGACTTTCTGACTTGATTGTTTCAGGGTCCAGGTGAACAAAGTTTAGGTTGACAATGCCAAGATGTGGTGGATGGTTCTTCATCAGGCTTCACAGTTTTCTTTCAAGAGGGTAAAGGGGGAGAAAAGAAAAAAAAAACAAGGCTTTTGTGGTATATGGAAATTGAAAGGACTCTCCTCACAAAAGGGAGGGGGTGACAAGGAAAAGAGATAAAAGCAACCTGTGAGAGAAACCAAGGACTGCCCATTTTGGGGGAAGCGATGGCAGCCCAAATGTTGTCCCTGGGATGACAGTCAGTACAAAGAGAAAGAGTCAGGATCTGGCCCATGGGCATGGTGAGAGACTTGTCATTCAAGGGCCAGTCAGGGGCCAGTCTCGGGAACAGTGTTGGGCTGCAGCAGGACAGAAAAAAAGGCTGTGAGCTTCTGAAAATAGGTAATGGACTGGAGCACATGGTGGATGCTGAAGAAGTCAAAAGAGTCTGGAGATTTGAACTTTGTGTTGGAGCTTGTTTTATCTAGTTTGATTCAAATGTCTTTGGACGGCTGTAAACGAGATGTGAGAAGATCTGGTGTTGGTTCCTGTTTTACCTTGGAGCTTTTATACTGCTTAAAGTTGAGACCAATACTGGAAAAGAAGAGGAACATTGTGTGTCTTGGACCACTTGTTTGGAGAAAGCTGGAACAGATGCCAAAGGAAGCAAAAGAAGCATCCATCTTTTGGATCGCGTGCTTGTGAGCTCAGGCTTATTGGAAATGTAGTGAGGTAACCAAAAGAAAAAAAACAATTTTGGACATGTAATGAGGTGACCAAGGACTAAAGGATAGTTTGAACATATGGTAGGGTTGTTTGGGGGGGAGGAGTGCCCCCTGGGTGCCTTCGTTATTATTAGCATTGCTGATACATATATTGATAGCTTGAAAATGAAGTCACCTTCCTGTGGCTTTAGATTTGCAAATTTCAAAGAGAAGTAGTTTGATATATTGATTAGATAACTGATTGACATGACCCACCTGTTGAGTTCTGTCTGGTGGGAAAGGAAGATTTTTTTTTTTTTTTTAATAAATGTGCCTGTTCCCATACATGTGGGAAAGACAGATTTTAAAGCTATATAAATAAGGGTTAAGGACAAAGAAGGGGATCAGACGTTTTGATTTCAGAGATTTTGAAAGAGAGATGTAAGCAACTACATGGCCAGGTGGTAAGCCTGTGGCATTGGCTTGGGCTAGTGAACTCATGGCTTTCAGGATTCCTGTGGTGGAGTTTGTAGTACATGTTTGGCTTATACGTTTTGGAGCAGCTATAAGTTAGGCCTGAGCAAATGAATTTTGTTGGCTCCTGAATCTCAGAGTTTTTAATACTGCCTAAAATGAAGAGCACATGGCAAGGAGAAGACAACATCACAGCTTTGACTACATGCTTGGAATATTTGCTCCTGAACTCTGACTGATTGGTTTGGAGAGAAGAACAGGGATTAAAAAGACTGAGGATTTTGGACAATGTTGAGATAATTGGGGTTTTCTTATATATCTAGTTTTGTAGTAAATAATTAGGAAATCACTTTGTTCATAATAGTTTCTGTTTTTATTTTTCACTTTAGGAGTCTGTTCTGGTTTTGGAAATTATTGTAAGGGGGCTATGATGGTAAGGACCTGTAGTATTATATGTCTTTAGGCTGTAGGAGCTGCAAAAGGTATACAGAGGCAAGCTGACATTTTAAAATGCAGTTCTGACTTTTTTCCCTGAAGTCTGGGGCTATGGAACTGAGAGGAACCGGTGGCTGGAATCTGTATAACAAAACTAGTGACACTGTGATGAAAAAGCATTTGCCCCAGTTGGCAAAGATTATAAAGTTTGAGTCTGCATTTAGGTGAAGCTGAGAAAAGGATTTTTGAGTTTTAATAGTTAAAGAGCCTCTCTTTCTCCCACCTGATTTCAGGGTAACTAGGTTTTTCGTGTTTATTTTATAGTACATGTAATGGGTTAATCACAGTTTTACATGCTTACCTCGTAGTATATATGATTAGGTAACTGGAGTTTACTACTTTACTTTATAATAATTTGATCACTTTAAGAGTCTTGTCTGGTTTTGCAACTACATAAAAGGCTACATACAGGTGGAAAAAGAACCTTGGGGGTAAGCAAGGGATAGGTCTAAGAAATAAAGTTTTGTTTGTTTGTCTAGTTTGGGATAAAAAGGGCCCTCGGGCAAGCAAGAAGCACAGCTTTGATAATGGTAACTTTGTATGGGAACTTAAGGGTTAATAAAAGCTTTTGCCCTTTTTGACTCAGATTAAAAGGTAAACGCTCTTCTCTGGCTTAAGAAGCCAGTAAAAGGATTTTTAGTAAAGTCTTGCTCCTTTCTTACCTGATAATATTTGCTCTACCAATTACATCTCTTTTCCATGCCACACATTGTATCTAATGCCAGTCACTGCCCCCACCTCAGAACATTTACCTCCAATGAAGGTTTGGTTTGAGGTAGGTTGAAGGATTGGTTGAAGGTTTGGTTACTCTCCTCTGGTGTGAGTCTAAACTCACATGGAAATAACTGGGAGGAGAACATTCAAACAAATGCACAGTGACTTCTTCAGGGATTGATTCGATGATCAGTGAAAAGGAGTAAAATGGTATGTTCAGTACTTGGACAGGGTGAAGACATTATTAGCATCTTCCTAAAGCTGTACCTCTCCAGCCTTCACAATTTTAGTAAATGGAAATTTTATTTTTCCCATTTCTCAGGCTTAGAAACTTGCAGTTGACCTTCACACTTCTCTTTTACTTTCAGAGATAATTCATACACACACACACACACACACACACACACACACACACACACAAACACACCCTTTCTTAAAAATACCTATCTGCTTTTCACTGGCACCAAAACTTCATTTCTCTACTGGCATTTAATGCCATAACCTGTAATTGTTTCTCCCTTCTAATAGTTTTCATATGATCTACACCCTTTTAAGTGTCAGCATATCTTTTTAAAACTTAATTGAGCTGGTATTTCTCAAAGTCTTCCAGTTGTATTTGACCACTCTCATTCTAAAATACCAAGTTCTTATCACAAACACTTTCATCTCCCAGCTCCTCACCATGAAGATTCTCTAAGAGTATTTACTGCCTTCCCTTCTGTCACCTAGTTTCCTCTAAACTGGCCTCCTTGATGCAGCTCAGTATTTTCAAGTCCCACTAATAGTGGAGGATATTTGTATTTCCTCTTCCCTGAATGAGATATTCCTCCCTCAGATATGCATACTCTTCACTTTATCAGACATCTTTCCTGATAATCCATGTCAAACAGCACCTTCCACCAACCTACTTCCTTACTTTGTATTTTTTTCCCTCTTTACGATATAAGGGGGGGAGGGAGAGAGGGAGGTAGAGAGAGAAGGAAAGAGAGAGGGAGAGAAAGACACGCAGCCTTTCTTTTTCACCTTTAAAAATCCCTTGCCCCCTTTTTCTAATCCAGACTAATGCCTCAAACTCTTGCAAACTGCTGGGCAAATTCCTTTCCCTAACATCTAAGTTTTCACAGACTCACTACCTTTGATTTTCAAATACCTATTGCCTGCAGCTCGCTCCTGACCAGAGAAAAGAAAGACTTAAAACCTACAGCTTAGCTGCTTTTCTCAACTTTCAGTCTCAAGACATCTAACACTGGGTTCTTCTGTCATTTGCAGCCATTATTAAAATTTCCAAAGCCAGAATAGACTCTTAAAGTGTGCAGACTATTTACTACTAAATTACTAAAGATTACCTAAATAAAAAATAAACCTGTAACTCCACCATTGTCCAAACAGTCCTACAGTCTCTCTGATCATCTCTCCACATGTCCAATCAGACAGAGTTCAGCAACACGTTTTCCAAATACAGAACATACTTCCTTCTTCTTTGGCATGATCTAGCTTTTCCAAACATATAGTCAAAGGTGTGATGTTGTTTTCTTTCTAATGCATCCTCCTTACTTTAGGCAGTATTAAAAACTCCAAGACTCAAGAACCAGCAAAGTCCATTTACTCTGGTCCAGCTCCTGGTCCCTCCAAAGCATCTTAGTCAACCAGGTATGGCAAATTCCAATATGAGAGTTCAAATTTCTAAACTCTTCAGATTTTCAGCATGCACACTTGGCTTATGCATGCTAAAACCATGAGTTCACTAGCCCAGGCAGGGCTAAAAGCCAGCCACCTGGCCTCATTGCCACTCACATCCCCTTTTCCCCCCAAAATAGCTATCCCCTCCCTCTCTTTGTTCTAAAATTCTATTCTTCTTTCCCTAGCTTCTGGGAACAGGTTTGACACTCATGTCACATTATCAAAAAATAAAAACAACCAAAAAAACACCTTGTTTATCTTCCTCCTCCCCTTTTCTATCTTTCTAAAAGGAAATTCTAATGTAGGCTATCACCACATCTTAGCATGTCCTCTTTGAAATTTACAAGTATAAAGCAACAGGAAGGTAACTCCTTTTTTTGCTTATCCATGTATCAGCAATGCTAATGAAGGTACCCAGGGGTGTCCTCCAACACTTAGTACTAATCATCTATGAACCTTTTATTTTTTTCTCCTTTATTCATTTTCTGTTTTCAATGAAACAAGCTTCTTAGGGCATAAATTTTTGCAGAAGAATTGATGATGCCATCTGGTTTTCCTCATTGGATTTGAACTTCCTGCTTTCATAGAAGGATCAACGATGCTATCTTGGTTTCTTCTGGCTTGAAGTGAGTGAAGCTGTGTCTTTGAAGAAGGAGTGGCAGCGCCATCTTAACTCCTTCATCCAGCTTAAGGTGGGGCAGCTGCCATTTTGTGGACACACATGGCTGCTGCAGCCATATGCTCTTTGGACTAGGATCGGACAGTGTGGTAAAATTGCCAAATGAGTTTCCTGGTATCCCTCAGTGACTCTTGTCTAATTTGTCTTTTAATAAGTAAATTCTTTTGTCTCTCTCTTAAGGTTTATGTGGTCTTGCTACTGCATGTATGGGCAGGGAAGAACCTGGTATGTGACTGGCTTTAAAAGGTCAGCTGCTCCCCTTTTTGGTTAAGCACCCATTTTACTTGTTTTCCCACCTGGTATCAGCGTGGGTTTGTTCTGGAATTCTATCCCATTGATCTGTAAGATTGTTTTCCTTTCAGAACTATAATTAATTATTTTACAATTCAACCAAAAACAAAAAAACTCAATCAGAAAAGAGGTAGAAGAACTGAATATTCACTTCTTCAAAGAAGACCCATGGCCGACAGGTATATGAAAAAAATATTCATCATTATTTATCATCAAGGAAATGCACATTCAGATGCCACCTCACACCCAAGAGAATGGCTTGGATGAAAAAGACCAAAAACAATAACTGTAGATGAGGATATATATTAAGACACCTTGTACACTATTGGGAGAAATGAAAAATGGAGATTTCTTTACGATTTGAAAATGCTTCTATCATATGACCCAGCAACATCTCTTCTAGGAATAATAATACAAAATACTAATAAATAATACAAAATACTAATAAATAATACAAAAGACTAATTTGAAAAAAAAATGCATTCCTATGTTCAATGCAGCACTGTTTACAATAACCAAGCTATTCAAACCACCTATGCTCCTAAAACAAATGAGTGGATTAAAGGATATGGATAGGGACACAATGGAGTACTACTTAGCTGTAAAACATTGAACTTTTGCCATCTGCAACAATGTGGAAGGAATAGGAGGGACTCATGCTAAGTTAAGTCAGAATGGGAAAGGTAAGTTCCACATGATATATATGTGAAACACAGAGAAACAAAATAAAGTATCAGAAAAGTAAACCAACAACACACTAAAAATCTGACCTAGAAACTGGAGGATGGAGAGGAGGAGAGAGGACAAAGTGGGGAGGGAGCACAATAGACTTTGGTTGAAGAGCATGGGTGTTTGGTAGGTGGGTACGGTGTTCTAACGATACGTGAAAGGTAAGAATTTCTTCTTCTAAATCATAAAAACAACATTATAAACTGATGTTACCTCAATAAAAAGTGACTACAATATAAGTACCCCAAATTATCTTTCCAGGTACATGTTGCCAGAGCAGTAATAAGACTCATTCTATAACTTTTTAAAATAGTCACACTATAAGAAATATGAAATATAAAAAATGAGAGGAACATATTCACCACCATAACATAATTATCATTAGTTCTTTATTTTCTTTCTGTTTTTTTAAAAGTATACATCTTTCTTTACATATTTCACATATGGAAATTGAATTTTGTTTCTTACAAATTTCACTAAAAGACCATAAATCTGTATGGTATCTAATATTCAAAAGCAGAATGTAAAACTACTTCGTAATGTTATGGTATCATCACTGGCTATATTTACAACCAAACACTTATGGTTTCATATGATTCATTACTAATACAAGCCATTCTGGAAGAAAATCCTGATTTGTTCTTTTGAAATGTAATTTGAATCCTGGTTCTGTCCATTAGATTTCTTTTAAAAGTCAATTACCCTTTCGGAGGGTTATTTCCATTTCCTCATGAATAAAATGGGACATGTTAGCTACCTCACAGAATTATTATAGTTGAAATTAAATGAGAATGTATGTGGATATCTGGCCCATAGTAGATTTTCAATATCTCTTTTGAGAGGATTTATAAAGGTAAATATTTCCCAGTCTTCTATTTCCTGGCCTTCTACTTCCAGTTTCTAAGTCTTCCCAGAAAAATGAATGCAATTGAAACAAACTGGATTATAAAATATTGTAATTTATGAGCAAGGACCAGATTTGATGAGGAAAAATGTCTAATAGATATATTCCACTTTCAAAGTGGAAGACAACACTATTAAAATATTAAACTATGTCTAATGCAAAAAATTCTTGCTTGCTAATCAAAAAATGGAACTGATGTCTCTCTTACATCTTCCTTCACCTTTTTTGAAGACTGGATTTTGAGCTATATTGCATCGGTTAAGTACAAGGTAGGTTCTGCCACCATTTCTTATGTTTGTTAATTACTATTGACCACTTACATTACACCTGAGTTATTACAGATCAGTCATGACCTGCAGCCATTCAGGTTCTATCAGAAATGTAACAAATCACATCATTTCTTTTCATCATTTTCTTTTTAGTAATCTTTACATGGTGAAGGTATTTTTTTAAAATATTTTTTAAAATTACCAAGAGCACATGGAAAAAAGTCTAGGTTTTTTTACAGTTTTTGTCAGCTGGACAGCAATGACTCAGTTGCACAATTCTCAAAACAGAAATGAGGAGTAGAACATTATATAATCTCATAGGCTCTGAAATATCCCATTGATATTAAAACTGTCATTGATTAATTATAAAATGGGTAAATACATACTTTTAAAAGTTGATGGCTATAATCTGCTCACTAACAAAACCAAAAAAGTACCCCTAGAAATATCAGCATTTACCACTCACCAATTACAACTCAGGGTGAATCCCTTAATGAGAGCAGCTTTGAAGAGATGAAAACCTGTACACTCTTTGAAGAAGCTTCAGCTCCTTGCCTGTTATTTCAAAGATAAGTAAGACTTCCAAATTAATTTGGAATACTGCTTATTTAAAAAAAAATAAAAGGAA
Source organism: Uropsilus gracilis (assembly GCA_004024945.1). NCBI lineage: Eukaryota > Metazoa > Chordata > Mammalia > Eulipotyphla > Talpidae > Uropsilus > Uropsilus gracilis. Next base: position 9,680 of record PVHY01014332.1, read on the forward strand.
AGAGTTTTAGGAAAAAATCTGCAAAAGCAATATAATCATTCTCTGGGGCTTGAATTGGAAAGAGATGCTAAAAATAATAATGACTTAAGATTTGAGAAAAAAAAAATCCATTGTTGATCCAATCAGTTGTCTTCCTGGGTATGGAAGTCTGGATTTGCCTCCCTTGCTGAGGTAGCATCTTAACTTTAGTGAACTCAAGGTTAACATTTTTTTTTTTTTTTGAGACTAGGTCTCACTATTTTTGCCCATGGAACCACAGGCTCCTGTTGCCTGTGGTACTGCAGACTCAAGCAATCCCCAACCTCAGCTTCCCAGGTAGCTGGGATTACAGGTGTGCGCCACCACACCCAGCTGTTTTTTGGGACTAGATCTTGCTATGTTGTCCCGAGCAGGACTCAAACCGCAATCCCTAGCCCCAGCTGCTTCATAGGCTGAAGCTTACAGGCATGAGCCACCGTGCCCGGCTAAGGTTCACATTTCTTAAAGACATGAAACGCTTCTAGAAATCACACCGCATAGTGTGTAGTGTTTAGTCCCTCTTGGTGTCTCTTGTGTACAACAATGTGCCATTCTCGGGGCACTCCCAGTCACATATCTTGCAGTCTCTTCCAGGCTAACTGACTCAGAGCTTAAGAGTTTTCTTTATGAATAATTGGGCAGATATGCACACACTCCAAACTACTTCCTACATTATTTCTCTATGGCACTTTTTAGAACTGTTAAAACCCAGAATATGCACATGGCCCACACCATGGCTTGTCTCTGAATTTTGGTTTCTGATATCTAAAGGCTATTTACTCCCCTTTACAGAAAGTATGGTATGCCTCAGGAAGTGTCTCTAGGTGTTGCCAACTGCTCGTGCCCTCACCTCACGAGGTGAGCACCTAACTTCAAGTGAACACCACTATGACACCTCCCACTTCATCCTCACATGGCTACTATGTTCCTATGGGTTACTTAAACTTCTTTTAAACTCACAGGTCAGAAAGGGAAGATCAGGGTGAAGGACAAAGAATTGTGGAAAAGAACTGAATTTACATGGCATGTTTTACCTTTAGAGAAACCCTCTGAAACACAAAAAGACACTTAAACTGGAAAAAAAAAACCTAAGAAACTGAGACAGGAAATACTAAACATTTCCCCTGAGATATGTAATGTTATCCAGCTCAAGAGAAATTTTAATTTTCATAAAAAACAAGATAATTTAAAATGTTTTGACAAATATTAGTGCAGAGGTTCAACTTTCAGATCAAAAAATGAAAAAAGAAAAAAAAGCTGGGATTTAAAAGATGGTATTCTTTTACCTGTTTAGATCAATAAAAGAAATTACTCACACTTTATACTACTTAGTTTTGCATGCCACACCTTGAAACTGATCATGATACCCAGAGGTGTCCAAGTGCCTCAAGGAAAAAATACTTCTTGACTATTGTGATCTCAGAATCTTGAGGAAAAATTCTCTCAGTGACAATCGTGTTGCCAGGCTCAGGGGGAAAATGTTGAAAAGGTAACTTCTATTTGATAAATTTAATAATTTTTTTTCCAGACTTCTAGAGCAGTGATCAGCATGAGTAACTGAGTTTTCCCCACCATAGAGTTGCTCACACCAGAGAGGAAACGGGAACTCCATCTACACAACCCCATTGCATCATCAGGTCGACAAAGAACAGGGTACAGTCACAAGCAATGTATATAGTTTATATGTTACACACTCCTCCCCAGTAAGTCTTTTAATTCAATAGGTATTATTGCTGAGAGGAGTTAAGATTTCAACAGAATTTGGAAAAGAAATCTAACTTTGTAAAAGACAAATAAAGAAAAAAAAAGAAATGTAACTTTGTATTCTCTGTGCATAGGGAACTTACACAGATTTACGCTGGTTTTGTGGTTTGATTTAAAGCTATACTCAAGCTTCCCCCTGTCTGTGTGTCAGTACAGTAAAGACTTTTTCCACACAAGGAATAACCTGTAATTTCTGCCCTAAATCATCTAGGCTACAGTCATTTCTGAGTTTTTTCTTTATTGTTCTGTTTGTCTTTTACTCTACCAAGACGGTGCTGAAATAACTAGACCTGGGATCAAATTTTACCTACCATTGAGTGCTTTGAACATGTATTTTCTTTCCTTTTTAAATGCAAACAGATTTTGATAAAGAATAAAAAATAAATGCTACTTTTCTTTTTTGATCTCAGAGTTTTTTTAAATTGTTTTTTCTCCTTACATTCTTGTTTCCATAAGGAGAAACAAGTTTCTGTATCTTTCCCCCACCATGTTCCTATAAACAATCACCTCATTCACTCTGGCTCTTCCCTCCTCTGTTTTGACACCCTTTTCTCCCCTTTTGCTGTATGCCCCAAATTTATGGTCAGTTTTCTAGTTGTGACTCTTTCTTGAACTTTTGTTTTTTTCCTACATTTTACAGTGAGACCAACCAATATTTATCTTTTTCCTTCTAATTTCAGCTAGCATGATCCTTTTTAAGCCCATTCATGTTGCTGCAAATGGCATGAGTTTCTGGGCTTTTTTGATCACTGAGTAACATTCTACTGTGTAAATATACTGATTTTTTTATTCTTTTTGTGGACACTGTATTATTTTCATATCTTGACTACTGTAAATATTGCTGCAGCAAATACAGGAGTGCAGGTTTCCCTTCAAATTAGTGTTTTTGTATCCATGGGTAGATTTCCAGGAGTGGTAGATCCATATTTAACGTTCTGAGGAAACTCCACACAGTTTTCCAGAGTAGCTGAACCAGTTTACATTCCCAACAGTAAGGGGGTTCCACAATCTTTTCAGCATTCATTGTTTCCAGTTTTCTTAATGCGGACCATTCTCTCTGGAGTAAGGTGATATATCTATCTCATTGTGGTTTGATTTGCATTTTTCTGATTATTAGTGATGTTCAGCATTCTTTCATATGCCTGTCGGTCATTTGCATTTCTTTTCTGGAGAAGTATCTTTTTAGCTCTTCTGCCCATGTTTTGATTGGGTTGTTTGCTTTGTTTTTGTTCATGTGTATAAGTTCTTTATAAATCTTTGAAATCAGTCTCTTAATGACTGCATAATGTGCAAATATTTCCTGCTATTGAGTAGGATCTCTCTTCTGTCTCTTTTTACTGTATAGAAGTTTTTTACTTTTATGTAGCCCCAGATGTTTATCTCTGTTTCCTTGGTTCTAGGAAGAATTCTCAAAGTTGTTTATGAAGTTTATGTCATGGAGTGTTTGCCTATATTTCTTCTATGGATTTTATGGTTTGATTTACTCAAATCTTTTATCCATTTTGAGTTGATTTTAGTATACAGTGTGAGGTATTAGTCCCATTTTTCCCAGTACTATTTATTGAAGAGGCTTTCCTTATTCCAGTGTATATTCTTCATTTTTTTCCCCACAGATTATTTGTTCATATATGTGTGATTTTATTTCTGGGCTTTCAATTTGATTCCATTGGTCTGTGTGTCTGCTTTTGTTCTAATACCATGATGCTTTCATTTTAATGACTTTGCAGTATTGTTTTGCAGTCAGGAAATATAATACCTCCATTCCTCCCCCTTTTAGTCAGGAGAGCTTCTGCTATTTGGTTGTTTGTTTTGGTCTCTGATTCCATATGAATTTTTTTCTCAGAAATAACCCTGAAATCACTTTTTAAAAATTATATATATAATCATATATATAATCATATTAAAATTATATATATTATATATTAAAATTATATATTATTACATGTTATTATATATTATATAGTACATATATTTTATATATTATATTGTTATATATTATATATTATTATATATTATACAATAATATATAGTACATATAGTATATATAACATATTGTTATATATTAAATTATATATTAAAATTATATATATGAGAAACATCATTGTGTACTCTGGGTTTTTCTCATTTCCTTAACACCCATTAACCATCTTAATAATCTTTTGTGCCCTCTGCCTCCTCCTGTGTTTTCTTCCACCTCCCCCTCTCTCACTCTATGGCTAGGTTCTGTTGTTTCTAATTTTTCTTATTCATTTACTTATTTGTTTTTTCCCATATAGGAAAAAACATATAAGTGAGACCACATAAGTGAGATCTTATGAGACCATATAAGTGAGATGGGCTCATATAAATGAGACCATTCCATATTTCTCTTTTTCTTTCTGACTTATTTCTGCTATATGAGTCCTTATTGCTCCATCCATGTTGCTGCAACTGACATGTTTGTCCTCTTTGATTGATGCATAATATTCCATTGTGTACATAGGTCCATATGAATTTCGATATTATTCCATTTCTTTGCAGAATGTTATTGAGATTTTATTGGTGTTGCATTGAATCTGTGAAGAGTTTTTGGTAAAATAGTCATTTTGATAATGTTGATTCTTCCAATGCAGAAATAAGAAATATCTTTTAATTTCTTGTGTCTTCTTTTATCTCTTTTAACAGTTTTAGTTTTCCTTGTATAGAACTTTCACTTCGTTTGCTAGGTTTATTCCCATATTTTAATATCGTGGAACACTGTTGCAATTGTATTGTTCTCTTCTCTACTAAACATGGTAACCTATACTCTTTCCTCTGTTCTGGACTCTTTTCTCTATTCCTCTATTCTATTCCTTTTTCTCCTCCATAAACTTCATGTAAAAGAGGAAGATAATTCTAGATCCAACAATCTTCTGTGTGTATATATATATACTATATATATATATATATATAGTACAAGATGGATATATATGATAATATGAGTAGACAACACAAAGTATATTCACCTTTTAGGGAACAACACACAGATATGTTGTGTTGCTCTTCTTCTCCCTCTTGTTTAAACTTTTGTATTTATTTGAAAAAAAACTTTTGAGAAATGAATGAGAGGATGAATTAGCAAGCTGAATTTGGAATTTTGAAAGATTTCAACAACACTTCTAACAAAAAATATCACTAATTCTCTATATGTATATTCAGACTTCCAAGTAGATTTTTGAATGGCAAAGCATACAGATCAGAACAAGATTTCAACATTCAACACTGGTACCTTTTTTTCTCTTGTTGACATATACTTGTCACAAACTGAACAAATACATCCCCTTTCCTATTCTGGGAAACCTAGCTTAATTGACTCTATGAAAATCAATACTTTTCAACTGACAAATGCTTAAAGAAGTTTCACTCCACTTGACACAGCTCCTTACATGCCAGTTACTTTCTTTAATGTGTTCAGAGACCTCAACTGGGTCCAAAAAGTTTATTTGAGCTAGTGATTTATTATTCTCCTCTCCAGCACTGACCAAAGGTGACCTTAACTGCACTTCTGGAGAACACCCATGAGTGATTGCAAGTGACCAGATATGTTGAGAAATGAATTGCCTTTAACTCAGCTGTATAAGCAGTATAATAATAATTTCCTACCCACTGGAAAATGAATGGCACTCAAGCTGTTTTCTATGTTTCTCAAAGTTTGGCAAGAAGAGATAAGAATAGCTGATCCTCAATTTACCTCATATTCAAAATGGCATTATCCCTATTTTAGAAAAGATGAACCTGATAATCTCTAATGGAGAAGTTTTGTAGAGTTACTCACCAAGAATTTGGAAACAGGCTTATATACATTCTATGACTTCATCTAAAGCAGCTATTCAAATTATCCCGCCACACCATAGTTCTATGCTAGCACATATTAATAGAGATAAATGAGTAGAAATTAATAGATTTTATAAACTAATGCACAGAATGATTAGCAAACCACAAAGTGTGATTTGTAAGTAACTGAAGAGGATTTCAGGGGCATTTACATTAAAAGATGACATATTTTAGTGGACCAGAAACCATATCTGCACTGTGGATCCAGTCATACTGCTCTAACAGTGAGAATCAGAATAAAGCTGTTGAGATGAAAGCACCCAACATTTATTTAAGCAGGAGACCATATGAATAGAAATCTTAATTTAATGCCACATTAAATTTTATTGATAACAACAGTAAAATATTTGCCCCATCTTAGAAATTTTATAAGCTCTCCAAAACAGAATTAATTTTGTTCATGCAGATGTGCACAATATGACTGGTGCTGCTCATGACTGATTTTAAGCAAGTTAAAGAAAATATTCAAACTATACAGAATGAACAGTACTGTTGAAAATATCTGTATAACTTCACTGTAATTAATAATAATAATGTTCATGTTATTAAATACTTCCCATTAGCCAATAAATATTTTCTATAAATTATCTCATTGCAGTCTGTCCTCAGCCAATTGTTGTCAAAGCCATTCTACATCTGAAGAAACTGAATAACCTGTAGTCACACGTGTAATATGGGGCTGAAGTGACCCTGAACCCCAACTTCAGGCTAGAGTCCAAGTTACCACCCACAGTTGCACAGCCATGCTAAGCACATAAAGAATATTCATACATTCTGAATTCACACCCAGAGACTGATTCTCACACTCAGAAGTTCCGAATTTACATGTAGAGATTATACTAGATGAAGCAGGGAAGAATCATGCTAGCAGAAACAAACCAGAAAGAAAAAAAGAGAAATATGTGAGATATAGGGAAACCAAACAAACAAAAGGACAAGAAAAAGTCAAAATAACAAACTGATACCAGAACTAAATCACACAGCAAGTGAGGGGGACAGAGTGAAAGGGGTGGGGGGTGAAGATGAGAACAAGAAATCAACTGTTCATGAGTGACAATGGTGGTGGGAGAACTTTGGGGTATACAATGATGCAAATAAATGAACACAGACACACAAATAGGTAATCAATTAAAAAATACATAGTTGTAAAAAGTAAAGAATAAAATAATATTTAAAAACAACAAAAATATAAGATGCAGCAAAATAAAATGAACAAAAGTTTAAAAATGAGAGAGATTATGATAGGTTCATTTCCGGCTACTCCTGAAAGGGCATGGATTTTAAATAAGCTGAATGCAATCTTTTCCAAACCTGAGTAACACTGCCAGAAATTTCATCTGACTTCTAGAATCAAAATATTTGGTCTCCAATATTCCAAAGGCACTAGAAATGATTATTGAACATTGTTTTCTTAACTGTTAATCAGTTCTTAAAAATAAACTATACTGATATGGGCTGAGGTGATCATTTAGATTCCTCCTAAGGTGAATTCCTCATTTTTACCACTTTTACTACTCCCTTCTTTTAAACTATGGTGATTTTCCAATTAGCTTTGCACAATTCAGTTCAGGCTGAAGCTACCACCAGCTGAATCAGTTTAAATTTTGACATCTTTCTTTTCTTTTTGTGCAGTTTTAAGTGCAGCATATTTGAAAGTCATGGAACATCATTGAAACGTTTCATTTTGAAAATGAACTGATTGTCCCACTAGCTATGTCTGCCAGAATTCTTTAAAGCCCTAAAGTTTTCAATCTTAGGAAGTGGTTTAGTCAATCTTTCTACCCTATTTCATTTTCTTCTAAATATCACATAAAGGGGATGATTAAGGACTCGTGTCTGGATAAAAGTTAATTTTATATCCTTTATTCTCAATTCCTGTTTTACAAATTTCATAGTGAAAGTTCCACTGAACTACAAGGCAGTTTCTATGTACAACAGCTCCTTAATTACAAGGCAGTGTGGTGTTTATGAGCAAGAGAAATGGAATCACCTATGGTTCTCTGTTTCAAAATAACAAATTATAAAATAGACCCATTTTTCCCCTGGAGGAGCATATGGATGATACTCTTGGAGATTTGATGACTTCTTCAGTGTAATATCACTAATCACTAATATAAAATGGAAAACACAACTGAAAAAGCCTTTCATTTAATTTCCCTCTCTTACTTTTTTTTTTTTTGAGACTAGGTCTTGCTATTTTTGCCTGTGGAGCCGCAGGCTCTCGTTGCCCAGGGTACCACAGACTCAGCTTCCCAAGTAGCTGGGATTACAGGTGTGCGCCCAGCTATTTTTTTGGAACTGGGTCTCACTACGGGCCCCAGGTGGGACTCGAACCACGATCCCTCGCCCCGGCCACTTCAAAGGCTGAAGCTTACAGGCAGGAGCCACCATGCCTGGCCCTCTTTTATTTACTTTTATTATCCTCAGTTTTATTCTCATTAATGATGCAATGAAACAAATAGGTATTTTTACTTAAAATGTCCAGGAGTTTCTGTACAGCAAAAAGTTGGTCAAGCTATCACTTACTGTTCTCTGACATATCAATGATAGTGTGTCTGAAGCTGCCCCAGACTGTGGTGAGAAAAGTGGGTGGACCCCCCCCTCCCCGTTGCATTTCTGACCTGTTGGCGACTTCCAGGGTCCTGGTCCCCTTAAATATAGTCCCAGAAACAAAGATAATTTTCCAAGCTTCCGCCCAGCTTCCTTGGGAACTGGACTAATCATGTCCCTGGAGGCTCAGTCCTCTCACGCAGCACCCCTCATACTGGGGAGGTGGTGGTACTGCTGGACATGTGGGCCACGAGGGGGAGGGGGGGAAGGGATAGTGGTGGTGGGTGTGGTGGAGGGCATCAGAGTGGGTTGATAGGAGCCACCCCCTCTGATCTCCAAGTCCAGTCAATACTCACCAGAAACAACTAAATTATTAATTCAGCAGCTGATGCACATGAAGATGGGGGTGAGGAGAAAGAACTAAAGCCCAGAATAAGTAAACATTTCTGATCCAGGGAACGCAGGGCTGTGAGACTGTCTCAGAAATAAAACCACCTAGGTTTCCAGAGATGGGAATGGAATTTTCAGTTCAGATATACCTTCAGTGCAAGTTAAGCACCCTCCCATTTCATGTGGAGAGGAAAGCCACAGAGACAGGCAGAGGCCCCATGATGAACTAGACCAACCATACGCCAGTGCCTATCCTTATCAAGAAACTTTTTACATGGACATTGAATGGAAGAAATGCTTCCAATTCCAGCAACCAGAACTACAAAGCAAAGAAGGAGCAAAATATGACAGAAACTGGGTCAGAGGGGATGACCAGTAAGAAGGAGGGAGGAGGCAATGAAAGCATCCAAACATGCATGAATTGGCTACCTGCAACATAGATACACCTGGAAAACTAAGCACAGGTCATTGCATCCTAGGAAAACATCTAACCTGGCAAAAGAACATTGCTCCAGGAAAGAAAAGGAGGAATGGAAGGAACTAAAAATTGACCAATAACAGGCAGTGAAAGAAGAGATGGAGAGACCAGGGAGTGGGACTAGGGGGAGGGAGGGGAGAGGAACACCCGAAAGGCAAGAAAAAAATAAATGTAAATGTAAATAAAACTTACACAATAAAAATACAATAATAATAGTGAGTAATAACCCTTGTTTATCACAACATTTAGAAATTAAGATCTTGAAATGCTTCCTGAATAGACCAGAGAAATGTTACGTTGAACAGGATCTCAAAGTTGAAACATATTTTTCTCCAAGTATTTTATTATGAAAATTTTCATACACACTGAAATTTTGAAATGCCATTATGGGTAGTACTGCACTGCCCCAAATTCATTGTTTACTGCCACTGATTTTCTTTTTCCTTCCAAGTTCACATACATAGACACATTTTTGCTTTCCTATAACTACTTAAAAATAAGTTGTCAATATGAACTTGGCTAATATGAATTTTAATGTATTCTGCTTCCATGAAAGAGTCCCTTATAAGACAGATGGTATTGTATCAATATGTAAAATAGATGGAATTAAGTTATTTCTATAACTATTTTTATATTAATTTTCCAGAAGAATATTAGCCAAAAATCCAGTCTGAACATTACTTTAGTGCTCATATTTCTGTCCTGATCACCACTGAAATATGTATTGCTCTATACAAGCTGGTGGTTTACTATGTCTTCTTACGAATAAATCAGAGTTTTTGTGGACCACCAAAGCATGATTCTAATATATTCTTCACTTTCTTCAATATGATATAATTTCTACTCTTGCTCAGATAAACTATTGAATGGAAGACTTTGGAATTGAACTTAGAGGTCTTTTTTATAGATTATCTTATGGGTAGAAATATGCCCTCTCCCAAAGAGGTACTGAAATCTTAATTTTACTTCAGTTTGTGGCCTTATTTGGAAATAGAATTTTGTAAATATAATTAGTTAATTTAGCATGAAAACATACTGGAATAGGTTGGGTTCCTAATCCAATCAAACTGGTGTCTTAAAAGAAGAGGGGGATCTGGATGTAGCCACAAAGGATATGATGACAGAAAAACACATACAAGGACAAACAAGATGACTTTGAGATAACAGAGGAAGAAACTGGAGTGATGTATCTGTAAGTCAAGAAGAAGTCAGCAAAGCAATTTTCTCTGTCAGTAATCAGAGTGCACCAACCCCACTCACATCTTGATTTGAGACTTTAGCCTCTAGAATTTTAAGATAACAAATTTTCATTATCTGAAATCTCCCAGTCTATGGTAGTTTATCATGTCAGTCCTCGAAACTTGCAGATATTGACTGATATAAATAGATATAGGCAGATGATAGGTTGATATAATCTTTTAGATTTAAGTTTAATCAAATTTAAAGATTTGAAGAATTATTCTGTAAAGTATATCAAAATTTTTATTTGAACAATATAAATTGCCTTTTTTGTAGGTCAAAAGTGGCTGAAGAATTAATTTTATGCACCACCATGTTCAGTTTTTTTTTTTTTTTTTTTGAACTTGGTCTTACTACGTTGCCGCGAGCAGGACTCAAACTCAAATCCCTGGTCCCTACCACAGCTTCCTAGGCTGCCGCTTACAGGCATGCACCACCATGCCCGGCTTCAAACCCTCTTTCTTACAGAGTAGATCTTAACTGAATTCATTAGGAAAATATCTTCCCTGCATTGCCTTTACTCTATAAATAGACTCTTCAGTTTCATTCATTTCACTTAGATGAAGAAGCTTGTGTCTTATGACTTACGTGGAATTAAACATGAGAGCAATTGCTTCTTAAGGTACTGACCATAATTTCTCTTGTTTACATGTCTCTGGGCCTGGCTTATTCTTTGAGACAGAGTTCTAATTCATGTTCAAAGCTAAGGTTTCTCCAGGGAATTTTCACTCATTCTCTTTAAGCCCAACAATAATTGTGTTTGTTAACATAGGCCTAGCAGCTCCTCTCCACTTGTTTTCCTTCATACTCTCTCTGTTCATCTTCTAAGGTGGGTTTCAGCAGCAGAATTGAAATGATAGCAAGGGCAAACCTGAACTTTACTTTTCCAATGAATAAGAGTTACAAACCTACCAAATATCTTTACCTTTCTCTTATTCCAATTCATCCAAAAATTTATGACATAAACCAATAGTCTAAGTTTATCTTTGCTGTTTAGGACACTCCTAAATAGTCATTTTTCTAGACACTTATATTGCTATTGATCTTCAAATGATGGAAAAAAACAAAAACAAATTATACTGGTTATTTCTTTTAAACAGCAAAAAGGGATATAAACCATGTCTAATAAAATCCTGTGTGTAACTACTACCAATTCTATTTAAAATATGCCAGTTAATTTTCCTAAAAAGTATATATTTAACAGAAATGTATTTCATAAAATTTTTAATAAACCTTTAGTTCAATAAGATGTTGATTTAAGAAAAATTCCAATCTACACCCATCAAAAGATTCACCTACTTTCTGGAATAAACTTATAGCCAATATGAAACTCAGAATGTAATGTTCTTATCTCTGACTATTAATATAGAGTTTAATACTAATAGTGCTATTTAAATTATTACATACTCCACCTTATTGTCCATGGTTTCAAATGCTAAGAATTGTTTCAAAATGTCATTCTACTTTTGCACTAAAAACCTTATTCTCTTCATTGTGTGAGACTCTGAAACATCACTGTTTCACACAACACGCACACACCTGGTGATATGAAGCTGCCTCTAGAGGAAAAAGAAATACCTCTTCACTTAAGAGGTATTATTTTGAATTATTCAAAATTTATGATACGTCACTCATTGGAACACATTAGAATTAGGCTTTCAGAAGCATATTTCACAGATTAGTTCACACAATATTTGGAAAGTAAAGAATGCCCTCAAAAGAATGTCCTTTGTGGTTTTATAAAGGGAAAATAACTAAGAACAGAAACTGCAAGTGAGACATTGCAGAGACTCTGGTATACAGGGCTGGGAGTTGTAGGACTTACCAGCTGCAGACTTACTCTTTATAAGCTAGTTTTAATAACATTGACCCCCTTAGCTCACCTACAAGCACAGGGTAGAAAAGAAGTCATTCAAAAAACAATTCTTTCTCCTTCTTGTTCAAATATAAGTGTACTTTACAAACACAGCTGTATTTTATTGAAGCAAACAAATGTTTGAAAACCTAGCAATGAGAGGCTGATGCCTCCTTTCACAAATACACGTTTGTGCTTCATTTCATTATTTTTAAAGAGTAAACTTCTCTGGTATAGAAATCATGATTGGAGTTTGTGTGTGTATCCCAGAACAGTGAAAGGCAAAGTAAGATGCACCTGCCATCTCTTTGCACACTTTTCCCTATGGATATAGCCAATGTGAGATCCATTCATTCCAAAATATCACACAGTATCCATCAGATAACCATCCATGTGGTTGTACACTCACAATCAAGATTGTTACAGGCACACAGCAGTTCTCCAAACATTTTGTTCTTTGAGTCAGAGTTTCTGGCTATTCCAGGTCACAGATTCCTTAGAGAGGGTATTATATAATGAAATAAACTTACTGTTTTCTTTAATACTTTGAGAGCATAAGGCTTCTGGGTCCCCTTCTGTTTGCATCTGTACACAATGGATGTAGCACCCCTTGAGGGGGGAAAAAAGACAAAAAGAAAACATTATACTCTGGACATGATATAAAGGGAAAAGCTTGAAAATATGTATCTCTGGCAGTGGTTATAAGGTCTACTATAGTACCAGCCAATATTCAAAAATACATTTTTTCACAATTATATATAGTTTGGTCAAAAAATTCCAATTTGTTCTTTCCCACCTGTCCCAGCCCTAAACAGGTTATATATTTGGGTTTGTTGCTTTCAGTTAGCTCTGGAGTAAACCAGGTCTTCAGGTAAACATTTAGATGATAAGCCAGGTATGGTAGCTTGTGCCTGTAATCCCAGCTTCTTTGGAGGCTGAGGCTAGGAATCACTTGAGCCTGTGGATTCGAGACTACCCCAAGCAACATAGCAAGACCTAGTCACAAAAAAAAAAAAAAAAAAAAAAAAAAAAAATAGCCAGGCATGGTGATGCATGCCTGTAATCCCAGATACCTGGGAGGCTGAGGCTGGGGATCACTTGAGCCCGCAGATTCGAGACAACCCTTGGTAATATAGCAAGACCTGGTCTCAAAAAAAAAAAAAAAAAAAAAAAAAAAAGCCAGGCATGGTGGCCCGTGCCTATAATCCGAGCTACTTGGGAGGCTGAGGCTAGGGATCACTTCAGTCAGCAGGTTTGAAACAGCCCTGGGCAACATAGCAAGACCTAATCTCATAAAGGAAAAAAAGGGAAATTTTTGTAAAAAGCCTGGCTTTCCCCTCATGAGAACAAAAGGAATCATAATTGATTTCTGGACAAGCTATAAGGAACAGTATACAAGTAGAGAGTTGTAGTGGAGAAATAAACAAAAAGATGGAAATGGAAAGAAATAATTTAGAAATAGTTCTACATGTATTTTCCAAATGGCTTCTAACAAAAATAAAATGTAAATTCAGTGGAGGAAGGAGTTTTTTCAACAACACATAATGCTGTAACAATTTGTTGTCCATATGCATGAAGAAAGGGAAAAAATTCTATCCATATATCACACTCTAGAAAAAAAAAACTCAAAATGTATCAAAGTGAAGAAAATAATATAAAGCCTGAAATATTCTTTGAAAACATGGAGGAAAATTTTGTGTCAAACAATGATTTATTACATAAAAACTGAAAGCACAACAAATGAAAAACTAATAAATACATTGGACTTCATTTAAATTAAAAATATTTATTCTTTGAAAACCACATACAGTTAAAAATATTTACAAGCCATGTATTTGATAAAGGACTTGTATTAAAATCATAAAATACTTCAAAATTCAATAAGAAAACAAAATATGATTTTAAAAATGAGCAAAATCATGTGAAACTTACACACAAAATATTATAATACAACACTACTATAAGTAAATTTTTTTTAAATGTACAAAAGATTTGAACATATTTTATCAGAGAATTTATAGTGATATGATGGGGTGCTGTGATGAAATTGGGGGGCCAGGGTTCCAGTATGGTGATGCTACATTAAGATAGCAGTCATTGTGCCCTGGTGGGCAGAGATTTAGAGAAGGGAAGCCAAGCCTTCTTGTGATAGGGACACAGCAAGAGGGAATTTAACGAGGAGAAAGAAGTCTGGAGAAGAGAACAGAGGAGCAGAAAGGAGGGTGGAGGCCTCAGTGCTGCCATGTGTGGCAGCAGAGCAGGAAAGGAATAGCACAGAGAAAGTTGGAGAGTGATGGAGCAGCAAGAAGCTGGAGGCCTCATTGCTGCCGTTGCCATGTGCAGCAAGTAGGGCAGGGGAAGGAAGCCATGCAGTGGGCTTTCATCCCCAGCCAGGTTGGTGAGGAGCCTGGGAAAGCATGTTGGAGAAACCAGTGACCTGTGTAAACTGATTTAGAAACTCGGTACTTGGAGATTTGCTTTAACTTGGAAAGTCTGAAGTTTGGGAATTGTCTGGAGACCTGAAGAGAACTTGGAGTGTTGCTGTTTTCACTATGAGACATTTGAAGTAGTTGCTGCTGTTCTTTCGAGTAATTCTGGGTAGTTTGAGTCAAAAGAATGCTGGAGCTGTGCTTTGTGAGGATTGATGACACCATCTTGGTTTCTTTACTTGGCTTAAAGTAAATAGTTGTGTCTTTGGAAGAGTATTGATGATGCCATGTTTGTTTCTTCATTTGACTTGAAGGTGGAATAGCCGCCAATTTATGGACACGTGGCTTTTTTTTTTTTTTTTTTTTGAGACTAGGTCTTGTTATTTTTGCCCATGGAACTGCAGGCTCATGTTGCTCAGGGTACCACAGACTCAAGCAATCCCCAGCCTCAGCTTTCCAGGTAGCTGGTATTACAGGCGTGCACCACCACACCCAGCTATTTTTGGGGACTAGGTCTTGCTGTGTTGCCCCAGGCAGGACTCGAACCACAATCCTAGCCCCAGCTGCTTCATAGACTGAAGTTTACAGGCATGAGCCACAGTGCCTGGCCATGTGTAGCTTCTGGGCTAGAGAATGAAATGTGCAGCAAAATAATCAAAGGAAGTCCCTTGTACCCTCAGTGATTTTTATCTATTTTGTCTTTTTAGAAGTAAATAAATCTGTGTTTGCCTCTTTTTAGGTAGTCTGCTCTTGCTATGGCTTGTGTGGGTTGGAACAAACCTGATGAGAGACTAGATTTAAAGGGTAAGCTGTTCCTGTTTGTAAGTTAAGTTTCTTGCTTTGCTTGCTTTCCAATTTCATAACAAAAAGGTGAAGGAATATAGAAATTATTCCAATTTTTTTTTCTGATTTTGATGAAAAGAAAAATCACAGCTCTACTGACATCTGAGACTAATTTTTAATTTTACGATGGTTTTCTTTCAAAAGAATTTGGTAAAAATCACTTTTGGTTCTAACATTTGCAAATATGACGATTTTCTAAAAAGGTAAAAGTCAAAAGGTTAAAAACTTCATTGCAAAGAGAATAAACAGTCATGTTTATAAAATCATGGGCACTGCATATAGATAAAATCATAATACTAACTATATGATTACATATAATGTATTACATATGGCATCTTATACTCCACACATTATTGCCTATGTGCTGTTAAAAAAGCATCTGATGTTGGTAAGAGGCACTGTGATAGCCTTACTGATGTGGGTGTAAAGCTCCAGGTGTATTTACTTCCCTGGAGACAATTCAGAGAATTTTACAGTTGCTTTATATTACATAATAGACCACTTAATACAGAAAAGGTTTATTTTTAATCCTATAATTTACCTTTGCATACTCCTCATGTTTGACAGTTAAAGAGCAAAACTCAAAATTGTTTTTCACTTGTTATGTTTTTCTTTTATTTTCTTCATAATCTTACCCCCTTCCTCTTTCTTCTTTTAGAAACAGGGATTGACTTAGCTTACTTTTTCCCTCAAAGAAATCTAGCTACATTGATATAACTGTCCCACCAGCTGAGACATAGATATCCAAATGTATTCAAAGGCACAGGTGATATGAAATCTGATTAGAAAGGAAACAGGAAGTAAGAAGTTTGAATTCTCATCAATGTTTTAGGGAACGAGGGATACACTGCATAATATTGACACCATTTGACATCACTGGCATTCTCCTACTAAGGGAGCTTATAATCAGAGATTTGCTTTCTGGGGAAGGAGTTTGGAGGAAATTTGTGCTTGTTTGGGTTGTAACAATAGAGCTTGGCTTCACTTGCCATTAGATCTAGAAGGTGCTCTTGGAGATGCAATAGAATTTCAGATAACAAAATCACACCCTCTATCCACCACCTCCCTTCCCTCTCCCTTCCCCCTTTTCCAGTAATTTTGATCTACACTGTTGTTTGCAATATGGGACTATGTAATCCTCCTCCCTTTCAGGTACTATTTCCACACTCTGCCAAAGCATCTGACTCTATCATGCTCCATTATGCTACCTCCCCACTTTGTTCTTTCCCTTCTCTGCCTCCCTGGATTCCTGACTTCCAAAGTCAACTTTTAAGTATAAGTTTTTTAAGTTTGTCTTTATCTGATGCTGTTTGATTTCTCTGTATTCTACCTATAAATGACACAATATTTTTCTTTCTCCTTCTAAATTATTTCATTTATTACTCTCCCTTACAACTTCATCATGTTGCTGCAAATACCAAGAGTCTGTTGTTTCTGATCACTTGGACATATTCTACTATATATACATACCACATCTTCTAAACTATAAAAATATGGAGATGAGTATTGACTACCCTGTTTCTTGATTCCAGCTGTGTCTCAGTGATGATATGTTTCATTCCATGCAAAAATTTCTTTGCTAAGGTTATTAATAAATTGTTAGAGTTTTGTCTTTCTAAATGGAAAGGATCTTGAAATAGAACCAGCAACCTTACTTCTTTTTCTAATATTGTAATGCAATGATTAAAGAATATAATTGTCAATGACTCAAATCATTTCTATATATTTATTTTTACTCTTCTGTTTATTTTTGGATTTGATTTCTGAAATTTTTATTTTCAATGTTTGTATATACAATAAAAAAAGCCTCTGAATGTTTATTATGAAGAGATTTAAAAGCAAAGCTATGATTTATAAAAACTGTCAGTTATATTTTGAAAAAAATGGACTGGTGCTGGCTCCAGGCCTTTGGGAGGGACCTGTCCCCACCCCGCCTTTGCTGCCACCCCTGGGAGCCAGCCCCCACAGCCAGGTTCATGAGGGAACCCACCCGACCCAAGTGAGGTGTCGGAAGTCTCTGTGCTGGCAGTGCAAGCTGTGCCAGTGCTAATTACTAAACTAAATGACAGATCTACTGTCACCCTCGAAAACATTCCCATCAGCATACTGACAAACACAAGATCCATGGTTGCTCAATATGTAGAACAAGTTAGAAAGCAAAACACAGTAAGCAGTAAAACTCTAGACATGCAAGCAAACCCTAAAGGAAATAATCCATCACCAACAAAGAAAAGACAATCTCCAGAAAACACCAAGGAAATCATCGAAGAAATGACATGTATCTCAAAAAAATATTCCAGCATCAACATGTTAAATGCACTCCAAAATTTAGGAGAAGAATTAGAAAAAAAGGATATTATGATAGAAGCATTTAATGCACTAAGGGAAGAAGTAGAAACATATTAAAAAAAAGCATCAATATGTATAACCTAATCAATGAACTGAAGAATGAAAATGAATTCCTAAATTGAAATTGAAAGCAACTCAAGATTTAAGGGTTGCAATAGATGAGCTCAAAAATGCGCAGAAAAGCCATGGAGGCAGATTAGATGAAACAGAACAATGAATCAGCACACTTGAGGATACAGAAATAGAGAGGACCAAGAAAGAAAAGGAGAAAAACCAAGTAAGAGGACTGAAGACAAGCTCAGAGATATGTCACATTCCTTAAAGAAAAGAAACATAAGAATAATAGGAATCCCAGAAGGAGAGGAGAGAGCCATGGGAACTGAAAGGCTTTTCAATATAATAATAGAGGAGAACTTCCCAAATCTGAAGAAATGAAAATAGACATACAGGAAGCCAAAAGGACACCAAACTACTTTAATGAAAGGAAAGCTACAGCGAGACACATCATCATAAAACTTCCAAGAACCCAAGATAAGGAAAAACTAATGAGAATGGCTAGAAAAAAGAAACAGATAACCAACAAAGGAAAATTCATTAGACTGACCTCAGATTTTTCTGAAGAGACACTCTAGGCAAGGAGAGAATGGAGTCACATCTACAAAAAACTCCAAGAAAAAATGTGCCAGCCAAGAATACTCTACCCTGCAAAGCTATTCTTCCTCTATGAAGGAAAAAAATAGAACCTTTTCCGACAAGCAAAGTCTCCAGAAATTTGCTACCACTAAACACCCACTCCAAGAAATTTTGCAGAAGACCTCAAGATCAATACGATAAGAAGAACAAATACAACAAAACAAAAACAAAAACACAAAATAAACCCCAAAATGATCACCAGGAAACTCTTAGAATCGCAAACATTAATAATCACCCTAAATGTCAATGGCCTAAACTCAGCAATCAAAAGACGAAGAGTTGCAGACTGGATCAGAAAACAGAACCCAACATTCTGCTGCCTCCAGGAAATACATCTGATCTCTATAGATAAGCAGAGACTGAAGGTGCAGGGCTGGAAAACTACACTACAAGCAAACAGCCCCCAAAAGAAAGCAGGAGTTGCCATTCCTGTATCAGACAGAGCAGACTTCAAATTAACAAAAGTGACGAAAGATAAAGACAGCCACTACATAATGGTTAAAGGGTCAATCCACCAAAAAGACATAACAAGAATCTACATATACGCACCTAATGAGGGAGCATCAAAATTCATAAAACAACTACAAGTAGACCTGAAATCAAATATTGATGAGAATACATATGTGGTAGAGATTTTAACATGCCACTCTCAACAAAAGACAGATCAACAAAACAGCAACTACACAAAGAAACAAAAGCTCTAAAGGAAGAGCTAGACCAAATGGACCTAGTAGTTATATACAAGCCACTACACCCCCAAGGACAAGAATATAGTTTTTTTTCAAATGCATAAGGTTCATTCTCTATAATTGATCATATATTAGGCCACAAGACAAACTTGAACAAAAACACAAAGATTAAAATTATACCAACCTTTTTGTCTCATCATAAAGGCATGAAATTAGAAATCAACGATGAAAAGAAAATAAGGAGAGTAAATACTACATGGACTGAACAACAGGCTTCTGGAAGATCACTGGGTAAAAGAGGAAATCAAAGAAGAAATTAAAACCTACATGGAGGCAAACGACAATGATGACACAATGTTCCAAAATCTGTGGGATGCAGCAAAAGCAGTATTAAAAGGAAAGTTCATAGCAATACAGGCCCAAACAAAAAGAATTGAAACAGCCCAAAGAAATACTCTAATCTCCCAACTTGAGGACTTAGAAAAAGAGCAACAACAACAAAAAAATCCAAAACCCAGCAGAAGACAAGAAATAACAAAAATAAAAGCAGAGATTAATGAAATAGAAACCAAAAAGACCATCGAGAAGATAAACAAAACCAAAAGCTGTTTCTTTGAAAAAATAAATAAAATTGACAAACCCCTGGCAAGGCTTACAAAGAAAAGATGAGAGAAAACTCAAATAAACAGGATCATAAGTGAAAAGGGAGATATTACAACAGACCCAGCAGAAATCCAAAAGAAAAATAGAGACTACTACAAACATCTATATGCAAACAAATACAGCAACCTCGAAGAGATGGACAAATTCCTACAACAATACAGTCATCCAAAATTGAACAAAGAAGAAATAGAAAACTTAAACAGGTCAATCACAAGCAGTGAAATTCAGGCAGTCATCAGAACTCTCCCTAAAAAACAAGAGCCCAGGTTTTGATGTTTTCACAAATGAATTCTACCAAACATTCAAAGAGGAACTAACACCGGTACTATTGAAACTCTTTTTAAAAATTGAGAAAGAAGGAAAGCTACCAAATAACTTCTGTGAAGCAAACATTACACTAATGCCAAAACCAAATAAAGATAGTGCAAAGAAAGAGAACTACAGACCAATCTCCCTAATAAACACATGCAAAAATTCTAAACAAAATCCTGGCAAACCAAATCCAACATTGCATAAAAAGGATCATCCATCATGACCAAGTGGGATTCATCCCAGGAGCATAGGGATGGTTCATCATCTGAAAATTAATCAACATAATCCACCACATCAACAAAGAGAAAAACAAAAACCATATGATCATATAAATAGATGCGGAAAAAGCATTCGATAAAGTTAGCATCCTTTCATGATGAAAGCCCAGGAAAAAATTGGTATAAAAGGAACTTTCCTCAACATAATAAAAGCTGTATATGACAGACCCACAGCAAATATCATCCTCATTGGGGAAAAACTGAAACCATTCCAATTGAGGTCTGGAACCAGGCAAGGATGCACACTCTCTCCACTCCACATAGTTCTGGAAGTCCTAACCAGGGCAATAAGGCAAGAGAAAGAGATAAAAGTTATCTGAATAGGGAATGAAGAAATGAAGCTATCATTATATGCAGATGATATGATACCCTATGTAGAGAACACAGAAAAATCTACAGAAGAGCTGATTGAAATAATAAACCGATTTGGTAAGGTAGCTGGATACAAAATCAACATGTAAAAATCAACAGCATTCATATATGCAAAGAATCAATCAGAAGAAGAAGAAATTAGAAAAATTTAACCATTTACCATTGCACCAAAGAAAAATCAAATACTTGGGAACTAACCTAACAAAGACATAAAATACCTATACAAAGAAAACTATAAAACATTCTTAAAAGAAACAGAAAATGATGTAAAAAAAATGGAAAGACATTCCCTGTTCATGGATCGGAAAAATCAACATTATCAAAATGGCCATACTACCAAAGGCCATCTACAGATTCAATGCAAGTCCAAAGACATAAAGATAAAGATCCCAATGTCATATTTTAAAGAGATAGAACAAAAATTACTGAAATTCATATGGAACAACAAAAGACCCCGAATAGCCAAAACCCTTTTGACAAACAGAAGAGAGATTGGAGGTATTACTATTCTAGACTTCAAACTGTACTACAGAGCCATAATACTTAAAACAGCATGGTACTGGTACAAAAACAGACAAACAGACCAATGGATCAGAATCGAATACCCAGATATAAAACCACACAAATACGCTCAACTAATCTTTGACAAAGGGGCAAAAAACATACCCTGGAACAAGGATAGCCTCTTCAGTAAATGGTGCTGGTAAAACTGGATCAAAACTTGTAAAAAATGATCCAGGACAACACCCTCACACCCTGTACAAAAATTAACTCAAAACGGATAAAGGACCTGGAAGTGATACCTGCAACCATAAAATACATAGAAGAAAACCTGGGCAAAACCCTTCATGAATTTCACCTCAGAAATCCATTTGAGAAACAACTATGGCTGGCAAAAAATTGAAGGAAAACATAAACAGCTGGGACTATATCAAACTAAAAAGTTTCTGTTCAGCAAAAGAGACAATAATCATAACCACTCAAGCTGCCCCATGCTTTTTATATTGTGTCAGGGTGTTAGGGGGCGGTGGCCCCCAATACTGGTAGTGCTGTGCTAAAATAGCTGCTATTCTTCTCTGGTGGGTGGCTACCTGGAGAAGGGAAGTTAAGCCTTCTCATTAAAAATGAGGATTACAATGTTAGGGAGGGGACAGATGAAGGCATGAAAAAAGACAAAAAAACAGAACAGAACAGAACGAAGAAGGAAGGTTCAGAGAGGAGCAGCAGAGAGGCTGGCAGGCCTCAGAGCTGCCACTGCCATGTGGGGCAGCAGGAACGGAAGGAAGCCAAGCTTTGGGCTTTCATCCCCAGCCTAGGCCAGTGAGGAGCCTGGGGAAGAAATTGCAGAAATTTGTGACCTGGGTGGGCTGTCTTGGAAACGTGGTACTTGAAAACTTGGTTTAATTTTGAAACTGCAAAGCTTGGAAGTCTTCTGAAGAACTGAAGAGAGTTTGCTGTGTTGCCATTTCCAAATTGAGATGTCTGAAAGCTTACTGTGTTGCTGGATGAAGTGAGTTTTGCTGATGCCAGACTACTTTGGAGTTGGAGCTGAAAGAATGCTGGAGCTGTGGTTCTGGCTTCTTCTGGCTTGGAGTGAGTGGAGCTGTGTCTTTGAGGAAGGAGCAGTGATGCCATCTTAACTCCTTCATCCGGTTTAAGGTGGGGCAGCTGCCATTTTGTGGATGCACATGGCTGCTGCAGCCATGTGCTCTTTGGACTAGAGAGTGGACTGTGTGGTAAGATTACCAAATGGGTTTCTTTGTACACCTCAGTGACTCTTGTTTAATTTATCTTTTAATAAGTAAATTTGTTTTTGCCTCCCTCATAAAGTTTATATGGTCTTGGTACTGCATGAGTGGGCTGGGAAGAACCTGGTGTGTGGCTGGCTTTATAAGGCCAGCTGCTCCCCTTTGTAAGTTTGGTTAAGCACTCAGTTTTGCTTGTTTTCCTTGATATCAAGGGGACCATCAGCTCCCTGGTTTTCCACTTTTCCCACTCACCAGCAATATAGAACAGGTCTCCTTAGCATCAGTGTTTCTGATTTTTGGTAGACTTAAAATAAGAGAGCATTGTGTTCCCTGACATCTGACACAAGGGAGCAACTAGGACAAGTAGGACATATGTCATTAGAGCTCAAGAAATATTTTATATATTGAATTATCTGATATGATAATCACAACAGCTCAGCAAAGAAGAAAGGGATGTATTAAGACTCAGTTAATAACTTCATTTTTGGAATTTATATCTTCTTCAAAAAGACAGAGCTTTATAAGAGGCAAGACTGAAACTCGATCTAAATTTTCACCCAATGTCTCAGGATTTCTAAGATACACAGTTTTTTGTGACTGTCTAACTGTAGAGTTCAGACCACAATAACTTTTCAACCAATGAGTCATTCAGTTCTGTGTCACCCCCATTATAGAATTTATTACACATTATCTGTATTATAGATAATTGTGTGCAAGTGTTACCACAATGTGACATAAGGATGAGGACTGGAACAAGTCAGTGTCTTTTATGTCATAAACCTGAAGTATCAGCTTGGAGAATTTAAAGGAATTCACAATACTGCCTTAAATACTATAGAAATGAAGGGAAGGAAAGAAAGAAAAGGGGAGAAAAAAAGGGGGGGTGGAGGAATAAAGAATATTGCTATAAGAAAGAAATACAAGTGTCCATTTAGGTACCATTTCCCATCTTTATCAATAGTTTCTGCCATTACAAAATGGATAAATTCACATTAATTCTAATGCAAGTAGGATTTAAAATGTTACTTAGATTAGTGTCATAGTTTGTTTTTCATATATATGTGTTGGTTTCTACCAGGTTATAGCTTCCTCTAGTTTTGTTAATGTTTTGATGTGTTTCTTTGAATTATGCCAAATGAGTTGCTCCAGTAGTGACACATAATTTTTTAAAACTTTTTTTAATTTAATTTTTGGATTTTTTATAATACATGATTGTATAATTGCTGATCCCCATGGGAATACCCCACCACACCACATCTCCCCTGGTCACTTTGCCTCCTTTCTTTTGTTGTTTGTTCATGTTTAGCCCTTTAGTCTTTTATTTTTTTTTTCTTTTCTGGATCCATTTCCTCATCCTTTGTGAGGGTGCGATTTCCCGGGACTTGGTAGAGCTGCTGTTTATCTTTTCTGTACTGCTTTTGCCTTCATAGACCAATAGGAGCACCTTTGGCTTGTATGATTGTTTTTTGTTTCTTGGTGGGTCTCATCTCTGCAGTTTCTACAACATTTTGTTGCTCCTTCAGTCATGCTTCGGGTCTTTGGCTTTGGGGGCATGACTCCCTGTTGCATGTTTTGGAAGAGCAGATCCTCGAAGGGACGGCCATCAGCTGATGGTAGGTCACTTCCGTTGGGGCTTTGCTGTGGGGACACTGCCATTCTGAAAGCCTTTTTGTTTTGTTTTGTTTTTTTTTTTTTTTTGAGACTAGGTCTCACTATTTTTGCCCATGGAACCATGGGTACTGTGCATGATACCACAGACTCAGGCAATCCCCTGCCTCAGCTTCCCAGGTAGCTGGGATTACAGGTGCGAATCACCATGCCCAGCTATTTTTTGAGACTAGGTCTCGCTGTGTTGCCCCGAGCAGGACTTGAACCGTGATCCCAAGCCCCAACCGCTTCATAGGCTGAATCTTACAGGCACGAGCCACTGTGCCCGGCTTTCGGCAAGCCTCTTCCCTCTAAGAAAAGAGGGTGTGCAGTGCCCTTATTGATAGCTTCTCTCTGCCAGGTTTCTGTTCACAGCTCCTCAGTGGCACTTTAGGCATCATATTTTGTTTGTTCTCCCAGTTCAGTGCTGGGTGGTGCTCGCCCTGTTCCCCTTGAGTCTTGCCTGGGTAGCACAATTTTAGGGGACTTTAGTACCTCACTCATTTGGTTTCTGTGGATGAATAATTGTCTTAAGATAGTTATTCCTAGTTGGGGCTCTCATGAGTGGAGGCAAACCCAGAGGGGTGTGTGGTATATCAGCCCCCACCCTGCACAACCCTCCCTCACCCCACACAACGAGCTCTGCTTCCTCACATGGCTCAGATGTGCGGTGGGGCCCATGGGCTGACCAGGCCCAGCAGCTCCCCAGGCTGAACCCAGCTCCACCCCACCTGACCTCAAAAGGGGAGTGGAGCCGGTGCTCACAGGACGCAGCGACCATGCCACTGTGGCATGGCGGCAGAGGGCACGAGCTCCAATGCCCGCGCGAGGCCCGTGCGCCAGTCGATCCGGGAAGGTCCCAGGCTCACCTCATCATAATTTAAGAGTCAATCTTATAATTAGAAGAGACACTGTTTTGCTAAAAGGTGTTGTCCAATAAATTGCTCCTGATAGCAGAAATTGGTGTTTTGTTGGGTATGAAAACAAACAAACAAACATGAAGTCTTTTCCCACTTTCCTTTGTTAGTAAAATTCATACGGGAATAAAAATAACTGTCATTTGTTATTATGTTCGCTCAATCAGCTTTTTAAGAGCCTTATGCTCCATGTGCAATATTCAACGAATCTTACTTATTTTAGAAAATAGGAACTATTTATTAAGAATGTCCTTTCTCCAGCTATACTCTTAGCTCCTGTAATACTGTGAAGTTTGTTTCTATGCTATTAGCAATGTTCCGTTCTCTGTATCTATATCCAAGAACCAAACTATTTTGATTACCATAGATTTGTAGCATAATTTAAGTCTGAAAATGTGATACTGAAACTAGTACCCCAATATGGGCAGTCATATCTGTTGGTAAAACTTATGCATCACCATTACCTAAGTTTGAAGGATATAGAGGTTAAAATTGACCTGAAGTCAGACAGAAGGTTAATCTGTTTTCTTACCTTATTATTGTAAATCTTAGTAGGGCTTGGTCAACATTGTGATGCTAACTTAACTCCCTGTGCTCCTGTTCTAAGGTCCAGGGTGGGGATCATAAGAGAACCAAGCCAGAGTGTGGTTATCACTAAAATTCATGATGGGAGGGGGAGCAGGGAAAAGAGGGTAAAAGAGAGAAGTGAAGGAATTGAGGGGAGGTGAATTTGGAGGAGGGGATTAGCTGAGAGGAGAGTTGCTCGGGCATCAGGATAGGGACTAGGAGCCAGGAGCTGTTAAACCTTTGGGGGCTTCCATTCTTCCAATCTTCAAAGATCAGGGAGCTGGATGAAGGTGGAGAAGAACCTTGTGTTGGTTTTGGAATTCATTCCATACAGCTACAGTGGCTGAGGATGTTGACTCCATTTCTTGAATAATGTTGATAAAACTTTGATAGGGATTTCAGTGAATCTATATATTGCTTTGGGCAAGATGGCCACTTAAACAATGTTAATTCTTTAAATCCATGAATATGGAATAACTGTCAATAAATCCATGAATATGGAATAACTGTCAATCATTGTATATTCCTCTATTTCTTTTAACAATTTCTTAAGCACTCCTCTTTGGTACTTAACTCATTTTGACTTTGTAACTGGGGTGATTTTCTTGATTTCTTTCACCTGTATTTCATTATTGTATTTAGGAATGCAAATTATTTTTGTTAACTGATTTTGTGACCTGCCCCTTTTTGGTTTATTTTCAATAGTTTTTTTAGTGGAGTCTTTAGGACTTTATATGTGTTTTATCATGTCATATGCAAATAATAATAATTTTCTACTTTCCCAATTTAAATCCATTTTATTTCTTTCTCTTGCTTAATTGCTCTAGCTAGAGCTTCCAAAAGCACATTGAATAATAGTAGTGAAAGCAGGCATTCTTAACTTGTACCTGATTTTGAAGATAAGCTTTCAGGCTTTCAACATTGATTATGATGTTAGATGTGGGTTTATATATATGGCCTTTATTACATAGAAATATGTTCCAACTAGCCTCAGTTTTTGAAGGTTTTATCATAAATAGAT
Source organism: Uropsilus gracilis (assembly GCA_004024945.1). Taxonomy (NCBI): domain Eukaryota; kingdom Metazoa; phylum Chordata; class Mammalia; order Eulipotyphla; family Talpidae; genus Uropsilus; species Uropsilus gracilis. The sequence continues at coordinate 36,354 of PVHY01014332.1, forward strand.
TTTAATATTACCAAATGCTTTCTCTGCACCTACTGATATGATCATGTGATTTTTATTTTTCCTTGTGTTTATGTGGTAAATTACATGTATAAAGTTTTGGATGTTAAACTGTCCTTACATTCCTGGAATAAATCCTGCTTGCATTATCTTTGTTGCTTTTGTTAATAGATAATGGTCTCATAAAATGTGCTTGGAAGCATTCCCTCTTAAGTTTTTGAGAGTCTGAGGATAGTTATTAGTTTGTCTTTGAAGATTTGATAGCACTCACTAGTGATGAAACTGGGTGAAAAAAAAAAAAGACTTTTTGACTTGAACTCTGAACACCTCTGCCTGCTTTTCCCTAGGAAGCAGACTCAAAACAGGTAATTTGCATCTTTACTGTTCACCTACTATTGGCATGCAAAAATCAGCTACCAGCTTCTCTCAGCTCTCTCCTCCTCTCAGACCTAAAAAAGAAAAACTTAGAAACACAGTTCAAACTTTAGACTAGTTTGCCTCAATTTACCCTCTTTTAGACTTCCATAGGTTCTTTCCATCATCCCCAGCCTTCTCACCAAAATCCCAAGCAAAAGCAAGACTCTCAGAGTGCAGACTAATTTATTACTAAAAAAAAAGTGATTTCCTAATTACTGCAAAAAAGTAACATATATGTAAAACTCCAATTGAAGCTGGGGACCCAATATGGACCCAATTCCTTTCATTGAGAAAGGAATGTGGGCATTGCTATCATGTGCATCTGAAAGACAGAGACTAAGACTAGCCTGAGGCCAGATAAAGCCACTTCCCCTTTTTTTTACTGTAAAGTGATTATCTGGTCAGATTTGGGATTATGCTAATGCAGGGTCCTGAGGTGGTGACTCCCCATGCAGGCCCAGAGAGAAAAGGGAAGTACAGACCACCAAGGGTGTGGTTGTGAATTGGGAGCAAAGAAAAGGATTAAAAAAGGAGTGAGAGAGGGATGGAGATACCATTTTGGACAGGAGCTGGATGGAGCGCGGAGAGCAAGAGCCTGGAAATTGGCATCAGGCCTGGAGGTTTTTAGCCTCAGGAGGAGAAAGACCCAGGAACTGAGTCCCTTGGAGCTTTCCCCATCTCATCGGCACTCCAGTTCCTGAGGATCGGCACTCCAGTTCCTGAGGATCAAGAGCTGTGTGAAGGCAGAGGAGAGGTGACTGGTGAAGTGTGGAGCCATGGTGAAACTCGGATAGGCCTGCCTCAGGGAGACCCACCTGAGACCCACCTGTGTTGGCTGGATTCATCTGGTGCCAACTGGAGTGACAGGACTGGGTCAAGGACACTGCCTAGCATTTTCGACCAAAAGTTCCCTAAGACTGAGGTAAACCCCACAAAGCTCCTTGAGGAGCAGAACTGGGGCCCTATTCCTTTTGGAATACTTGTGAGGGTCTGGACTCTTTCAGTTTGTTTTTCCCTTATCTGGAAATAAACCTCTTGTCTATCCTGGTCGCTAAGGTTAGATATATGAGCAGCTGCTGCACGCAGGTGGAAGAACCCATAGGAAAAAAAAAAAAAGGAAATTAAAAGGGGGTGTCCCTATCCCCCGATAACACAATTACTTTAACATTGTCCAAAACCTTTCTTAACATTGTCAAAAGTCCTTTCCCCAGATTGTCTAAAAATCCTCAGTCTCTTAGTCCTGATCACCTCACCAACATCAGTCAGTCAGAGTTCATCTCCATATGCTCAAAAACATCTTTGCATCCTTTGGCATGTTCCAACTCTTCCATGCCATCTTCTCCTTGTCCTCCTCCAGGTAGTAGAAAGAAGATCCACAGTACCAGAACCAGCAAAGTTCATTTTCTTCTAAGGCCTGGCTTTCGCATGGTCTCTCCCAGACACAAGTCAAACTCAGCAAAACAAGCTCCAACATGGAGTTCAAATTTCCAAACTCCTTAACTTCCTTAAACAGACACACTCCTAGCCTGGGCCAGCCAAAGCTGCAAGCCACAGGCCTTCGCCACATGGCCAAGCTCACATGGCTCACATCTTCATCCCACAAATGGCAGAATCAGAATCGCTTTCTTTGTTCCAACCCTCTTTATATATATCCTTATTTCTGTTTTCCCATCCTTCCAGGAACAGCTCCTGAGTTATCACATTACAAAGAAAAAACCTGTTTTACTCCTACCTCCCCCTTGTATCTTTCTGAAAGGAAATTCTAATCAAGGCCATTCTCACATTTTAGCATATCCTCCTTAAAATTTGCAATCTTAAACAGGAGACAATGACACCCAGGAGGGTAGGCACCCCCTAACATGACCACTCTTTTTTAGGTTATTGCTTAGTATATCACTCTGTTATAGATTTAAAAATACATCCTACTAAAGAATTTATTACATCTTAATGTAATAATGTAATTTATTACATT
>PVHY01014333.1:0-38772 GCA_004024945.1 Uropsilus gracilis
CAATGGGGGGGGGGGGGCTATCACCTCCATTGTTTCCTGTTTAAGATTGCAGATTTTAAGGACAGATGCTAAAATGTGAGAATGACCTTAGTTGGAATTTTTTTTTAGGGGGGGGGAGAAAGAAGTGAAATGGTCAAAGTGAAACAGGTTTTCTGGAAGACGGAAAATTAGGATATATAAAGGGTGTGTAAACAGAGGGATTTGGATGTTGAGTTAGAGGCAATATGGAGATCAGATAGAGAGAGATTTAATGGAGGAGAGATGGGAATTGGCCATCTTGTAAAGATGTGAGCCATGTGGACATAGCCAGGCCTGGGGGCCTATAGCCTTTGGCTGGCCCAGGCTGGCAGCATGTGTGCTGAATGCAGTTAAGAAGTTTGCAGATTTGAACTCCATGTTGGAGTTTGTTTTGCTGAGTTTGATTTGTGTCTGAAAGAGGCTGTGCAAAAGTTAGTCCTGAGAAGAAAGTGAACTTTGCTGATTTGGCACCATGGAGTTTTTGCTACCTGGAAGACAAGGAGAACACAGTGTGGAAGACGAAGAGCACGCCAAAGGAGTGCCCCAAAGATGTCTTTAAACACTTGGAGAGGAACTCTGACTGGTTGATTTTGGTGAAATCATCAGGACTGAGAGACTAAGGATTTTTGGGCAAACTGGGAAAGGACTTTGGACAGTGCTGAGAAAGGCTTTGGACAATGTTAAAGTAATCGGAGTTTTCTTTTTACATACCCCCCTTTTTTATTTTCATTTTTTGTCAGTGTGGGTTTTCCTGCCTGTGGGCAAGCAGTTGCCCAGAGGTGAAACAGCAATAAGGATAAACACACAGGTTTATTTACAGTAAGGGGAAAAAAAATAGTCTAATAGTCCATACCCACACAAATACCCCAAACAGAAAGGAACCCACTTCTGTTCTTCAGGGAGCTGTGTGGGGCTTACCTCAGTCCAAAATCGCCAAGTTATGTCCTTGTTCTTTGGTCCTGCTTCACGCCCAACACGAGTTTCAGCTCTGGTCTACCTGGGTTGTGTGGTGACTCAACACTTCATCAGGATTGCCTCTCCTCCATCTTCACACAGCACCCTACCATTCAGGGTCTGATGCAGGGAGAGCCCAAGAAGACGCTGCTCCTGGGTCCTTTTCCTCCAGGTGCCCAAACCGCTGAGCTCTGGGAACTTGGCGGTCCCACTCTCTGCTCTTCTCTTTTTTTATCCTCTCTCCCCCTCCACCAAACCAGAAACCCGATTTTCTTCTACACACCCACATGGTGATACATTTCCTCTTTCCCACCTGTGGTTTGCAACAAAGTAAAAGTACCCTTCCTGTTTAGGCCTCTTTTACCTCTGTTATTTACAGACACAGCTAAAGGCATCAGTGCCTAAATTTTAATACTGCCCATATTGGCTTCATGTTGAGGTCCTGGCTTCGCAATGTTGAAAAAACTGGAGCCAAGATAAGTTCCCTCTGTAGACAAAGGGTGTGACACAGTCTGGTGCACACTCACTGTGCGGTGGAAGGACTGACCCCATCACCACTGTCTGTCCCCCAACTGCATTCCCACCTGTACAAAGGAGAGATTCAGATCAGGGAAAATCGTCCCATACTGGGTCATCGACTTGAGGGCAAAATCAGTGGCATCTTTTCCCCCTGGGAAGGGAGCAGGGTGCCCTCCCCACAACAGCCCAGTGAAGGGGCTCTAAGAGGACCTCTAGTGGAGGTTAGTGGTGTCTGCAAGAAGAGGCATGCATTTCATCCTTGTTGAGACTGGCATTTTATCTGTTATTTTTATGTCTAATTTTATTTATTTATTTATTTATTTATTTTTTAAAAAGGGACAGGTATTTCAGAGAAATGGGCCACATGAGGTTGACCAGCATGCTCATTTTTGATGGGGCACCGGCAGCACAGTCAGATGGAGCTGTGGTGCAAAGTTCTGCTCAAGAGGGTTGTCTGTGGGAGGAAAGGGGGCGGGGAAGAGACCAGCAGGATCTGATTAACTTTGAGGGCAGGGAGGATTTTAAGTTAAATTGTATTAAATTGACTGATTTTTTTTTTTAATTGTAAGTTTTTTTTTTTTTTTTTTTTTTAATACCTAGTTATTGGAAGTGCATGAAATGTGCCTCCCAGTGTTAGGAAACGGCCATCTGAGGAAAGCATTTTGGAAAAAGTGAAAATGTTCCTTGTCTGCACTGCATTGAGCTTAGTCTGTTCATCTCTGTGCTCTGTGCCTGTCTTTAGTCCTCTCTTACACCCATATCAGAAAATGAACGCTAACACCACGGAGCTGGGCCGTTTCCCCCAAACAGTATTTGATGGATTAGTTCAGCCCCAGAAGTTTGAGGGAAACAGATGGGGAAGAGCCTTACAAAGTAGAGCCAGCCTCGGACCACTCTGAATACTTGTTTGCCATGAAAGTAGGCCCTCTGGTGGCCATGTTAGGCTTTTCAGGGCCTGCATCTGCTGCAGCAGCAGCTCTTATTATTATTGGTCCCAAGGGAGGAAGACTGGACTCAGAGCTGGACATAAGGATGTTCATTTGGGGAGCTGCTTGGGAGTGGACTGCTTGAGAGGAGTTTTGTACAACGAATGGTTTCATTGGCAGTGTATATAAGTAGGATGTCCTGAGGCCCTATTCAGATGCATCTAGTAACCAGTTTTTCCTTCTAAAATTAAATCACACTATGTGACTAACATGTGGGTAAAATAAACAAGTATCAGAAAGAAATATAAACCAAGGTTAAGAAAATCTGTAGAAAAATAAAGATTTCTACACAAACACACATACACACAATCTCCTAAGCACTGGCCACTATCCCCTTTACTAGCAAAAACATCCTAGATTTCCCCGTCCCTGATTTCTCTCTATTCTCCATCCTTTCCCCTTTCATTTGTTTCTTTATGCCCACTTCTTTTAGTCTGTAAGTCCTACAACAGAAAAGTTCCCTGGTTTCAGATATGTTGTCTTCCTGTGATGTCATAGTTTTTAATGCAGGTCCCTCTCCTGGGAAGTCCCATGTCTGGACTTTGAAGTGTGGGTGGCTCGTGGCACGTAGAGGAGCAGGTGCAGCCTCTTAGATAAGCAGGTCAATTCCTGGCATCCTATTGCTTCCTCCCTGTCCCCTTCAGGGTGGCCCCTTGCAAATGTTTGAGTGACTTTTCTGATCCCTGTGGATAAAATAAAGATTCTTCAAGGCACACCCTTTTCTCAGACTGGGTGCCCACTATAGCCTAGGAATTTCCAAGAAACCAGAGTTTACATTAGAGATTTTGGAATCTAGCTCTCACTGTGTCTTTCCTTGTTTAGGAAATAACTGTTTACCACTCTCCTTTAACTGATTTCAAAGAGTGAAGAGGAAGGGAAATCAGTTGGTGGCAGTGGGTTGACAAGAAGAGAGACAATTAAAGAGACTATGTAGGAAATATTTATAAGACTTAGTGACTCATTGATTAAGATGAAGAATATAACTTAATCATGAATAATGTCATTGGTGACAGTGAGATGCAAAGAGAAATAAAATTATCATGAATGAGATCAGAAAGTGAAGTAGAGAACTCTGTTTAGAAGATTTTGAGTTTGAGATCACAGATCACAGTAGAACACTGAGGTGGAAATATTTCAGGTTATTTGGAGAGATTAGACTGATGACTTTCTTGACAAGAGAGACCTGGAGGGAAACTTCTGAAAGCACTCTAATTATTTTCTTCCTCTCCTCCTCCCTTCCTGCATCATACCCTCCCTTCCTCCCTCCTTCCCTTCTTCCCCCTCATTTCTTCCCTTTTTCTGTCACTCCCTTTCTTCCTTCTATTACCTTCTCAATAACAACATATGTGGTTTCTTGTATTACAAAGTCAGTAGATAACATCCATGATGGTTTTGTTGTCACAGGGTCTCCAATTACTAGAATTGTTGGGTGGATTAGTTCTATTTATTAATCATTGTACAATCTTTGTAGATACTTGATATAAGACCCTTGTCAGTTGGAGTGCAAAATTTTTTTACCATTAGATTGGGTATCTCTTTGTTTTGGTTATTGTCTCTTTTGCTGTGCAAAAGCATTTTAAGTTCATATAGTCACAGCTGCTTATGTTTTCTTTCATTTTCTTTGCTTGTGTAGATGCGTCCTGGAAGATGTTTCTGTGGTATAGGTTTTGGAGTGTTTTGCCTATGTTTTCTTCTATGTATTTTATGATTTCAGATCTTATGGCTTTTATGGTTTCAGATCTTTTTATCCATTTTGAGTTGGGTTTTGTGTATGGTGTGAGGAAGTATCTAGATTCATTACTATGCATGTAGCAGTCCAGTCTTCCCAACACCATTTTTTGAAGTGATTATCTTTGTTTCAAAGTATGTTTCTTGCTTCTTTGTTACAGATTAGTTGATCATACATCTGTGGCTTCATTTCTAGATTTTCAGTTCTGTTCCATTGGTCTGTGTGTCTATTTTTATTCCAGTACCATGCTGTCTCAATTATTATGGTTTTGTAGCATAATTTAAAATGTGAAAGTGTAATCCATCCATCCGCTCTCCTTTTGGTCAGGAAGACTTTGTCTATTCGAGGCTTTTTAAATTCCATATGAATTTCAATAGTATTTTTTCCATTTCTTTGAAGAATGTCATTGAAATTTTTATTGGAATTATATTGAAAGCCCAGTCAATAAAATGAAAGAAGAGCTTAAAAATCACTTCTCCAAAGAGCATATACAAATGGCCAATAGTCATATGTAAAATGCTTAACATCACTTACAATCAGGGAAATACAAATCAAAACCACAATGAGATACCACCTCACACCAGTAAGAATGGCCTATATAAAAAAAAACAGGGAATAGCAAATGCTAACATGATGTGAAGAAAAAGGAACACTCTTGCACTGCTGGTGGGAATGCAAACGGATCTAGTTGGTATTGGGTCAAAATAGTGCAGAAGCCTCCAACCAACAAGCCAAAGGAAAAAAGTGGCACTTTTAAAATGCGGATTCTGCCACCGAGATTATTTCAGATCCTTACCACTCATGTGTAACAGTTGTTGGTCAAATATAATTTAAACAACAGGGTTTTATTAACAAGGAAAATTAATCAGGAAAACAAAAAGTTCTTAATGTCACAAATGACCAGTTATTTTACCTCATTTTTAGTCCCAAAGGTCCCAAAGACACATATCCAAGATGGTGCCCCTTTGTCCCTCCAAACCTGAGGCAGGCATTCTGCAAAATCTAGTTCTTTTTACTGTCTTCTCTTTGCTTTTCTCTTCAGCATTCCAAGCTGCTTTCCTTCTCCAAGTTTCTTTGAATTTTTCCATAAATACTGATGAAAAATCAGCTTTCTAAATCCCTGGCTTTCCCAGGTACTAGCTTTCCAGCAAACTTCTATGCCACCTTGCTGCAGCTTCATGCCCTTCCTTTTCCAGGCCCACCTTTGGCAGCGTCTGGCCAAATCCACCAGGCGTGCCCTCAGCAGCTCCTGTTCACCTGTGGCCTACCATTCTGATATCCAACTCTACAACGGTTACTCCTCTGCCAGCCACTCTCCCACCATGGCTCCTCACTACTATCAGCTCACTCTTCTGAGGGGCTTCTGTTCAGCCTGGTCACTTGGGGCCATCATTCTCCTGTCTCTTGCCCACATTGCTTTCCTTTCCCTTTATTTTGCCCCTTTTCATGCTTCCCATTTCTTCTCACGGGTCTTTCTTCAGACTCTGCCCACCAGGACAGTATGCCATCCAAAATAATTTTCAACTACATCACTACCAGAGGCCCTGGCTGCCAATCCAGTTGAGTTATTCCATATCACAGTCACCATGGAAAACTGTGTAGGACCCTCAGACTACTGAAAATAGAACTACCATTCAATCCAGCAATCCTACTTCTGAGAATCTACCCAAAAGTTACAAAAACACAAATTCAAAAGGACACCTGTATTCAGATGTTTATTGTGGCACTATTTACAATGGCCGGGATCTGAAAACAATCCAAATGCCTCAAACAGATGAATGGATCAGAAAATCATATTCTATTCACACAATGGAATATTATTCAGCAACCAAAAAAGACAAATTACTGTTGTAGTCTGAAAATGTTAAAAAAATTATTGCTTAAAGCTTAAAAGTCAAGTATGCAAAAAAATAACATTCTGAAAAGGAAACTAGCAGACTCAGAGAGATAAGGCCAGAACTATGTAACTGCCCCCAGAGCAGGTGGTTATCTGGTCTCTGTCTCAAGGCTGTAACTATGTCAAAACATCTGTGTAAAGAATTCCTTTAGACCACATGAGAGTAAGAGAATAAAAACTCCATTTTTCTTTGGGTCTGAGTCCTTCCCGCTAAGATAATGCCGCTGCATCGGTAGGTCCAGGTTGGACCCAGGTCGATCTGAAAATAAAAAAGCTTTTTGCTCTTGCATTTCCCGTGGTCTTGTATTCTGCGTGAAGCTGGTCAGATTCTGAACTGTAACACTATGTCATTTGCAGTCAAGTGGATGGAACTAGAAGACTAATGTTAGTGGAAATAAATCAGAAAGAAAGAGAAATACTGGATGATCTCCCAAGATATATGGAAAGCAAACAAAAGAACAACTAAAATTAAACTAATGAACTGTCAGCAGATCTGAAGCATAGAGCAAAGGAGGGCCAGGGGAGTAAAATCAGAAGAAGGATGAGCACAAGAGATGATGATTCAAGGTGGTGGGAGAACCTTGTGGTATACAATGATGTGTGTATACAATGTGGTATGCAATGATGTATGCAATCAATCAAAAACCTGAATCACTGATGTCAAAATTGATAGAAAAAAGTAGTCACTTTTAGAACAATATACCCAGTAGTTTCCAGTTTATGGCACAACTGTGAATGTCCCTGAATATTATGAGAGGCATACACTAGATGTTTCATCTCCCTCTCTGAACACAACTATCCTTATACACATGCGCTACAGACATGATACCCTCTGCTTCTCTGTTAAAAACACCTCTGTCAGACAGAATGAGGAAACCACCAATCACCTCACCAAGGTTATGTCTACATTATTTAGTCTCGGGAATTTCACTGGAAACACTGATCCAGAACTGTTCAGTTCTCAAACCCAGGTGTGTATGTGTGTGTGTATATGTGTATGTATGCGTGTTATGAAATGGTTTAAAAAACCAATGGAATATGAACAACTTGCAGGCTGTACTCTTACATTATCACCTTTGAATCAGTTCTAAGCAATGATGGACTAAGGGTTGATCTTATGAGTCTGTCAATTTAACATTTGCTAAATTAAGCTTAAAGCTCTGAAAGAGCAAGGTCTATGTAGTGGAACAAATTGCTGAGAAATTGGAGATAAGGAAAAGTAAAGTCACAGAGGCTCCAGGTTTTGACAGGGGCAGGAAGTACCATCGCTCATCCTTGTGTTTTTGCCCCGTATCTGGGCTTCTGACTGTTAAGCATTCCTGCCTCACAGGATCTGCTCTGCTTCTGCCACCTGCGTGTCCATCCTCAGTTATCAAAGGAAAATCATGCAAAAATTCAATGAAAAAAATAAAAGGTAGGAAAAGAAGATAAAAAAATGATGTTCTGTCATGGAAGGACACAATAGATATAAACAAAGACAGAAATTGTATTGTTTTTCAAATGTACTTGGGGTTCTTATCAAAATTGTCCATATTTTGGATCATAAAAGAGACCTTAAAATTGCAAATCATTGAGATCTTTCAGATCTTTCAGGATATAAGTGTGTGTGTGTGTGTGTATCTTTAGGCAAGTTATAAGGGCAAAAGAAAGATAAGTGACAAGTTCCCAAATGTTTTGAAATAAAGTAACTATTTCTCAACAACTCATGACTCAGAAAGAAAACACAATGTAAATTGGCTACTTTGGATTGAAAAGGATAATCAAAATAAGACCATAAAACAGGGAAAATAGTCACAATTTTACTTAGAGAATGATTTAGAGATATAAATATAGGTATCAAAAGAGAAGAATGACAACATTTGAAGTGAGGAAATCAATCAGAAAAGAAAGACAATATCTATGTAAGAAAAGGTGGTTATTTGGTAAAAGGTATTCCTAATTGAAATATAGGAGAATTAGTTAAAAGATAGAATTCTTTTAATAGAACTTATCTATCTATCTATCTATCTATCTATCTATCTATCTATCTATCTATCTATCTATCTATCTATCTATCTGTCTGTCTGTCTGTCTGTCTGTCTGTCTGTCTGTCTGTCTGTCTGTCTGTCTGTCTGTCTGTCTGTCTGTCTGTCTGTCTGTCTGTCTGTCTGTCTGTCTGTCTACTTATTCTGTCTGTCTGTCTGTCTGTCTGTCTACTTATTTATTTTTGAGACTAGGTCTCGCTATGTTGCCCAGGGTTGTCTGATCTGGGATGAGATCTGAGTAGTCCAGATCCCAGATCGGATCTGGGATCCCATGGACTCAGGTGATCCTCAGCCTCAGCCTCCCAGCTAGCTGCGATTACAGGTGTATGCCACCACGCCCAGCTATTTTTTTTGAGACTAGGTCTTGCTATGTTGCCCGGGGTGGGTCTTGAACTTTTCCTGGCCTTGACCTCCTTTCCTAGGCTGGAATTAAAGGCATGTGCCACCTTGCCTGGTTTTCTTTTAATAGAATTTAATAGAATTAAATTTAAAGATAGAATAAGAGGAAATTAATGCAATAAGAAAGTTAAGAGCAACAAATATAAAATAGATTAAAATCAATAATGGATGAGTCTATGAAAAGATAAATAACAGCAAGTTCAATCAAGAGAAATAGGAAAGACAAAATATCCAAATACTAAATGAAAACAGAAAACTCAGACCTTAAGAAAAAAATGGGGAAACAACATGAAAATTTTTATTTTTGTATTTCTATATTGATAAATATATTTCTATATTGAAATCTTAGAGATAAAATTTACAAATTTTTAGAAAAATATAACTTCACCAAATAAATACAATAAATAAAATATAAATAAATATTCAAATATATATGAATAGAATTGAATTTATATAGCTTTTTCCATGGAAAAAATATTCAGGTGAAGAATGTACATGACTTTTATGATGTTTTCTTACATCTGTTTCCTTACACTCCATTTGTCAATGAAGGGGTAGACTTTCAATGTTTTAATTTGTTTCTCTGTCCTCCCACCTCTTGGGTGTGGATGGAATGTGGGCCTTCTGTAATTTATATGCATGTGAGAGCTAGTAATGGAAGATTCAGTTTCTGGCGAGACCATAATGGAGAACCCAAAGATTAGAGAGAGGGAAAGTGAAGCTGTTTGAATTGATCCTATGATTGTTGTTATTAGCCCCAGGGTTCACCCTCAGTATGCTCATACATGGATTTGATCCCACTTAGCAAGCAAGCAAAAAATGAGGATGTCATTAACAGAGAACCTACTTCCAAGATCCCATCAGTTGGCATTCACAAGGCATAGATGTGACAAACAACACAATGGTCTTAAGACTTCATTGAGGTTAGAATCACCTCACAAAAAACGTGAATTAGAATGGTGAAACAAACCCAAATTGATCAGTTGCCTATTTCTGAACAATACCAACATTTTCCAGAGGATTTAAAGAAGACCCAGTGTCTCATAACGTAATGTTAAAAACTTCCAAGATAAAAAAAGAAAATTATTTGATACAAGAAGAACCACCTTGGGAAAAGACAATCAACAATAATCAATGTCCCAATGAAACAGATGTTGGAGTTACCTGACATGGATCATAATAGGGCTGGTAAAAATGTCCAAAAGAGCACCCCTGTTTTTAAAGAGGTATTTTCTAAGGAACATTTTCTGAGTTGGTTCACAGGCAGACTTGGGAGAGTGGAATGATTTTTTTTTTAAAGAAATATTAGGGTCATAAATTTTTGAGAAACTCTGCGTAGGGCCTATGGATACTCAAGCTGCTGGGTGCATGTAGGGTGGGACCAGGGTAGGATTTGATGGTTTATTTCTCCATATTCAGAAGAGTAAGTCAGCATCTCTTTGGGAGCAGAATGTCACTTTGTATGTATCCCAGGTGAGAGAGGGACTCAGGTGAGCCTATTCAGTAGAAAGCCTATAAAACACACTTTAGGACTCACTGCTCATCCCTCTTGAACCTCAGGGACTGGGTTCAAGTCAAGTCTGGATCTGGAATCTTGAAGAGCACAACTTAAAAAGCAAGGAGCTGGTGTGGGTCATGCAGAAGGTGGGGAGGGGTTAGGGTAGAAGAGGAGAGATTTTGCTTTGGAACTGGTACACTTGTCAAGGAGGTACTGAGAATTATAGTTCTTAAAACTGGACAATGGGTGATTAGCCATCCTAAATTCTTGTCAATGCCTGCCCTCTGGCACCTGAGACAGTTGGCTGGAGAGGGCATATCCAGACTAATCATCCTCACAGTGACAGTTGTGGATGCTTAGAGAGGATAGCAGATGCACACAGAGAAAATGTGATATGACACCAATAGTAGAAGGAAGTGTCATGAGGTGTCTCTCCATTACCCCAAACATAATCTCCCTCCTCCCTCCCTCCCTTCCTATTTTCCTTCTTTCCTTAAATCTTTTCTGTCTTTTTATCTTTCTTTTCTCTTTTATTTAGTCATTGATATATTCTTCACATATTCACCAATTATTTCTTGAGCTTTCTGGACCCTGGAATATAGACCTGTGAGTAAGGGGTGGTGGTGGAAATCCCTCTTTTCATGAAGCTTCCATTTTAGTGGGACATCTGCATTTACTGGCCACTGTGCTTTATTGTAAAGGTAGGAGAATGAGATAGAGGCTTTGGCTTGAATGAGTAGGGATGGGGTTGGGTGGGACTGGGATGGGAGTGTGTACTTGTACTTATAATTTGTTTCAGAATCAGTAGCTTGGGGGTAGATTCCAATGGTCCCAAGGTTTTTACACAATCAAAACAAAACAAAAATATCTGCTTTGGGTTTTAGGTTGGCTGATTCCCCACTGAGATACCTGCCAGAAATCCCAGTAACCCAGTAGTCCCACCATCAAATACCCACCAACAAATACCTCCCAAAGTGCCCCCTAAACTTCCCAAGCCACCCTGCTCCAGTCTCTTCCTGCTGTGATCTCAGCCACATGTATCCTGCGTGCTCAGCTGACTGTGGGGGCTGCTTCCCACCTGGCCTCTGAGCTGCATAGAGGGTCAAGGACCAGCACCAGGCTGGGAATAGCAGTGGTGTCTGTGTGGGAGGGTGGGGGTGGTGGTGAAAGGATTCACCAGAGACAGAGTGGGGCAGAAAATGTGGATTTATTGAGGACACTGCTGAGGGAAGCAGTGGGCAGAAGGGAATGTTCATCACCTTCAGAGAGGGATCCAGAGACTCTTTCACTCAGTTTCCCATGGACTTTCTTCCATTACTCAAGGAATCCATTTTTTTGCAGGTTGTTATCTGCTGTGGTGTCTGCTCAGGATTAGTCCCGCATTCCTTAAAGTTATCACTAGCCTTTTTTGGTCCTCAATAGGTCTTTTGACCTGGTTTCCATGGCAACCGTTTTGGTTGCCCCCATCTGTTCAAACCTCTCATCCTAGTCTGCTGAGCAGGGTACAGGGGTGAAATTAACCCTTTTAACTTAAACCTGCCTCCATCCTATGCTTCCTGTCACCCCTCCCTTGTCATCCCTTGAGGGGTCATCTTGTCAAAGTTCTGGGCAGATACTATGTTTCTTTTATCTCATGTTGTGTCTCCACTGGTCAGTAAATAGTGTATGGAGAGTGAGGTCTGAATTCTGAATCTTGATCTCACTAATGGAGACAGTCTATGGAAATGCTGCTGTATTTCTCTCTGGTAGTACTTTGTTCTTTTACTTCATTCTAGCACACTGTTCTCTCATTAATTCTGCTTGATTTTTATCTGATTTTCTCAGCACAAAACCTTTGGGAGTAGTTTCTTGGTCAGGGGTATCCCAAAGCATGGATATGCACTGGTTGGTAAATGTGTTCTTATTGTTGCAGTATTTGTCCAAAACATCTTATAATTCCAGTACTAAAGAGATGTCCAATCTGGATATAGTGATCATAGGCCACTGGTGTATGGTAGTGATGGCATCTAATTAAGGTAGTTCTATTCCATAGGAGTCTGTAAATAGTGCTGTCTGCTCAGGAAAATGACCACTTTCATCTGTATTTTGATTGAAAAACAAGACACAGACCTTGAATCAGAAAAGGCTTTAAATTGATAACATTTAGGGGCTTATTATGAGGGAGAAGTCACAGAATCAGTAATCTGGAGACTCCAGTGAACACAGGACTAGATAATCTGGGCCACACAGGTGGAAAACATTCTGGAACTGGTGTTCACTTCAAAGAGAATTTAATGGATATGTTTTTTTTTTCCCTCAAAATATCAGTGCTGATAAATTAATGCATGTAATCTGTGGATAAATTTATTTTATTGCAGATGAGAAAACTGTAGGCATTCTATACAAATGATTGCAAATGAATTTTGACGGTTTGTAAGAGATTAAATTATTTGTAATTTATTCCCAGCTGTGTAAACTTGGACAATTACTTAATGCTTATAGCTTTAGTTCCATTAGTGTAGCAGAAATATGACTAGTACCTATCTCACAGTATAATGCGCTAAAATGGGATAATATGCTTAAGATATTTAGAACAATACTTAGGACAAAGTACATGGTCATGGTCATAAGTTTATAATTTTTTTTCTGTTGTTATTTACATATATGTATATTGCCTTATATAATATGTCCCTACATTTTATGTTTATTTTACCTCCATTTCTACTTCTTTTTGAATCGGTATATCTACGTCTGAATCTATATCTAATCTACATCTGTATATTACCAATCCTTACCAATTTTGTGTTCAGTAGGCTGAGTCCACCAGGAGAGGGCGCTATGAGGCCAGCAGCTATTGGTTACTGTTCTCTCAGGGAGCAGTTTGAACTGTCCAGCAGGAGAGATAAGAACTACAATACCAGGAGAAGAGTAACACCTTGAAGCCTCATCAGTATTTGCAAGTGTGAATATTGACTTCAGTTCACTTCTGAGGTTGAGTTGGGGTTGTCCTTGTGGGGTCAATAGCACAGGACAGAGGCACCCTGAGATAGTGGAAGGAGGGACCCCAGGGCTAGGGATCACTTACAGCTGTTCTCTTGAGAAGGTGGATGGGAGAAACAGGATCTTATGATAGGTGTTTTCTTAGCACCCCCTTGCTTTGGAGGCTGATGAGTAGGAGAAGCTCCCCTGGTGGGGGCTGAACCCTAGACAGAGTCATCAGAACCCAAGTGGAGGAAGAGGGGCTGGCAGTGACCAGAGCACCCTGGAAAGGCCAACTTCGTCCACACCCTGGGAAAGGGCAGGTTTCTGGACAAACTTGGGGCCAGAAGTGCTGCTGCTGCTGACTGAGCCCCACGAGTTCATGTGGCCACAAAACAGGAGAGGGGACAGGCCTGCACTGAGGGGACCCTTGGCAGCACTGTGGCTTCTCAGGATGGGGCCAGCAACACTTCAGCTCAGATGCTGACAGCCACCCATGGTGGGAGCTCCACGGACCTGGGGGTGCTCCGGCAGTGCTGCTCCCATGTCAGGACTCAAGGAAGGGCTGGAGATGAACATGGGCAGTTATCGGGGGTAGCCCTGGGGACACCATGGAGGACAGTGAGGACACTGGGTTTTGGTGGGCGTTTTTGGAGACTGTGGGGACAGTGGAGGACATTGGAGCACTGTGGGGAGGCGGTGGGGACACCTGGCACTGGCATTGCTGGTGGGGATTGGCAAGGTGTCAATGTCAGTGTTCAGTAAGTCAGATGAATTAAAGCTAAGGCAGTCATCTTTTTGCCCTTTTGAAACTGTTCTCTGTGCTGGTAGAGCACAA
The DNA here is from genome assembly GCA_004024945.1 of Uropsilus gracilis. Lineage (NCBI taxonomy): Eukaryota > Metazoa > Chordata > Mammalia > Eulipotyphla > Talpidae > Uropsilus > Uropsilus gracilis. The sequence goes on from PVHY01014333.1 coordinate 13,821, forward strand.
TATCTTTTGTAAAAAGATATTGTTTTCCCTGAGGAACCTCCTACCCCAAGTTCAAGTGGCAGAAGATCCCTGACGTGGACTCGGCTGAGTCAGTGTCAGTTGCCCCTCTGGCCAGTTCTCCCACAGTTCACAGCCAGCGCTGTCAGTCAGCAGAGCAGCCCTATACTGTGCACAGTCAAGGAAGAAGCAGCTGTCAGTTCAGCTAGATAAGTGCAACCTGATTTCAGGGCCGTCAACAATGTAGAAAGTGTGCATACTGGAATTTCCGAATTGAGATAAAGACAAAGTCCATCCTCATAGGTCCTGTGTAGGTGAGTAAGAGGGCCTGGTTCACAGAGACTCAGCCTGTCCCCTCCAGAGCCCAAGGCCTTCCTCCCAGGCTGCTCTGCTGGCCACCTCTGTGTGTCCTTTTTTTCTTTATTGTTCCTCTTGCTGCCTGAGCACCCCACATTCTGGGATGCTCTTTAGCACCCAAGGGTCTGCATAGGCCTGGTTCCAGGGGCTCAATAGGTAATGGGGCCCTTCGTCTGCCAGAAAGAATCAGGGGTAGGGGTCCTGATGGAGGTGAAGGCAACAAGGGTGGGTACCAGGAGCTCTTACTAGGTATGTGGACCTCACCCTCCCCCAGGTTCACTCAGAGATAGGAGGCATAGATTCTCTCCCAGCACCTCCTCTCTTCCCTGCATGGAGGGTCTTGGCCACATCCAGACTGCCCCTGTGTTCATGGATCAAATGTGCATGCAGCCAGGAGCCAGTAGGGATGCGAGTTCTGAGACCTCACTTCTCTCTCACTGATCAATCTTACCCCAATTTAGGAAATGGGGGAATTAAAATGATGCAAAACTTAGAAGTAGGTCAAAATCTGATTACTGAACAGTGTTTCCATATGATACTACATGCTAATTGCTAACAAACTTGACTCAGCTTTATATAGATCATGGGAAGGGGATGAATTTTACTTATTCTATTTGTGATTTATTGGATCTACTTGTTAAATTAGATTTCTTAGATTACCATTATCAATCTGTAGATTCAGTATAGTTAGATTAAGTCCAAAAGTCATATTTTTATGTCCAGTAGAAAGTATAATGGTTTTATTTGTTTATTTTTGAAGACCTTGATCAGTTTGTATCTAACTTGCAATCTCATTTCAGCATTTTTTCTTTTTCCTCCTGTTTATACTCTAGTATTTTCCATTTGCTGTTAACTAGCTTTAGCATTCGGTTGGTTCATTTTAGTTGAGAAGAAGGGGTAAGGACAGGTCGAGAGTCTTCCTAAAGCAAAGTCATCTTCCCTTTTTTTTTTTTCTAAAATTACTAACTCTTTCATTACAATCATAGACCCATAGAATCAACAGAAAGTTTAAATGAAGAAACTGAGGCACAGAGTGACAAAATGGCTTACATAAAGTCACAGATTAAAGTATTGGCAAGTTTGGAACTTGAACACAGTTTCCTGATTTCCAGAATTGATATATCAAATCCTCAATTCTTGTCTGCTCAGAAACTTCAATAGTTTCACTGCACATAGAAGAAATTAAAAATATACTGTTCTATACTCTACTCTTCTGTACTGTGTGTTCTGTACTCTATGTGTACGCATATATGTCAAGGCTATTTACATAGTATGTATATTATTTATACATATATGTATATATAGATCAGAGTATTTATAGTCTTTTTGTGCAGCGAAGCTTCCTAATAACAAAGTCACCTATAAAATTCTCCCAGAATTCTTTCTCATAGTTGCCTGAAATTACCTTACCCTCTCCGGTCTCTGCTCCATTTCTGCCTGAAATTGTTGGAGGTAAAACAACTCTGAATTTTGAATGAGATTCAAAACTCCACCCCCTGATGTTCTGAGTGGTAGTTGCTGGGAACCAGAGCTGCCATGGGGATTTAAAAAAGACAGGCAACTGAGCAGTCTGCCCTCTTGCTCTCCTTCATCACATATGTTGTTTCCGCCCCCATGCTCCAGCCTCCTCTCAACAGGCCTGACTTCCAAGTATGGCCATTCCTGTTTGTCTCTGGGTTATACATGGGGAACCACTCTCCACAGTGTGGTTCACATTTGAACTTTAATATGTCTGATAGAACAGCCAAGCCAACAGGATTTCTTTAATGCTCTTCCAGGTGATTCTAAAGTGCAACAAAAATTGAAAATTGGAGACTAGACAGAGAAGTTTTTACTTCTGACAGAACTGAATGGGAGGGTTCCTCAAAGAGGGCAAACTGAAGGTGGACTCTAAAGTGTATATAGGAGCACTAAAATTATGTTCTTATGGGAAGCTCATGTTCTATGTATCTAAGTATACCATTTCTAAGAGCTGCCTTCTTTGCAGAATAACTTCAGCTTGGGTTCCTGTCTCTTTACCATAGACAGCTGCCATCTGTCCATGTACAACTTCAACTTGGACCCCAGCCTGTGCTCGGTGGATGCTATCTGGGGTAGGATACATGGCATCTGTCCATATGCTGGCTAATAAGTTTTCTTTCCTTTTTTTCTCTCTATTCTCCTTTTTTTCAATGCCCTGCATAAATAAACTTTTTGTTTCTCTCTATGTTTCTGCCTGTGGGTTTTGTCCTGTGTTCTTAATAAGCATAAAGGTGAGGACCCACCCAACTGGGTCACCCTTTTGCCCCAGATTTTCCCTGTCTCCCTCCTCTCCATTTGTCCTAACTCCTTCTAACCAGTTAAATGGGTTAACAGCCAGAATACCACATACACATATACTTGTATGATATCTCACTTCTAACTTTTATTTTAATATTTGTTTTTTCTACTTTATTTGGAATATCATCTTTTATTATTGGTCTATAAATTAGCCAATGTAAGTGTTCCAAAGCTATTTGAGAAAAAAAAAAACTTAAAAATGGGAGAATTAGTGTGATAATCTCTTAATCTCTTTTTTCCCTCTGGAGATAGGGTATCCCCATTTTTAACTCTTAGAAATGGTATACTTATATACATAGGACACTAGCTTCCCATAAGAACATAATTTTAGTGCTCCTATATACACTTTAGAGTCCACCTTCAGTTTGCCCTCTTTAAGGAACCCTCCCATTCAGTTCTGCCAGAAGTAAAAACTTCTCTGTCTAGTCTCCAATTTTCAATTTTTGTTGCACTTTAGAATCATCTGGAAGAGCATTAAGGAAATCATGTTGGCTTGGCTGTTCTACCAGACATATTAATATTAACATTTTTTTTCTCTGCTGTTTGCAACACTATTCCTTTATGAGACTACAGATTGAGAGCACAATGAGGCCACCAAGGTTCAAGATAATATTGAAATATGACTTGGAATGGAGTTAGATACAAAATGAATGGACAAGAAATTTCAAAAATGCTGTCACTTAATCAGCAGTGTCCATAGCTGACCTCAAAGGATTATAGGTGAGTTAGGGGTTGTCTGTGGAATGATAGAAGAAAGAAATAATACTGAATACTGGAGTCCAGCAAAGTGGTGGTAAAGACACTGAGTTTGCCTCCATGTATTTATAACCAAATTATACCTAAACAAGGACAATGGCACTTGAATGATGAATGGAATACTGTTTTATGTGTTAAGAGTGACAACACAGTGTAAAGGGTGGGAAAAACCATTACTAAAGTGGAATGACACAGAGGCAGCGCAGGAATGGTTGCTTTCAGAGCCTCCTTGTTGTCAACTGAGGGGCTCTTGGCCTTACACATGACTTTAAAAGCTGGGATACTAGAAAAGAGATCAGGGGCTGCACCAACTGAGGCCTTCAGGAAGAAGGCAGAGTGGTGACTGTGAGCTAGATTTTGTGGCTCCTAAACAAGAACCCAAACTGACAGGAGGGCTAAAACAAGTCACTTTTGTCTTCTTAATAAAAACAATATAATTTGCAGCCCACAACTGTGTTATTTAAAACATCTGCCTTAACTCCCATTCAGTGCCAAAGCACAGATATCCTATTATTAATCAAAATTCAAAACACCTGTTTCTTCACAGGTGCCACACTCAAAGGAAGGCTGTAATTGAAATGCAAAGAGAAAATCCTGACTTCTGACCATCTCACATACAATCCTCTTCTAGGACTACATCTAATATTCAACCACAACTTAGAGGTTGAAGATGGCACAAAATTTTTCAAGACATTTTGGCTGACAAGTTGACCTAAAGAAAAGGGTTACTTTGGTTCCCTACTGCCTCTGTTGGCTAGCCACCATGAGATCAGGGGTGATAACTGGCATAGCTGGGAATGGACACCAATAAGAATTGCCTGGATGATCCACACCTTGTGGGCAAGCAAGGAGAGATGCACTGCAGATAGAGTCTGGAACAAAAGGATAAAAGCCTCAAAAAAGTGGCATGGAGAGGCATACCATCGTGGGCTTGGCTGTGAAGGAAGGCTCACCATCATGGGCTTCAGCCCTGGAATGGGCTGTGTCCTGGAAGGTCGGTGATACCCTAGGATTTGGCCACCCAGGGGAAAAGGAAAGGTTACAAGAAACACAAGTATGAGTCTTTGTTTCAAAAACTGGAATTTGGACCTCTAAAAAAGAGAGGATAGCTTGCTGGAAAGCTTGGAACCTGTGTACTAGGATGAGAAGGAACATGGTATCTGTGTGTCTCCCAGAGAAGTTAAACTTGGTGGAAATGGACTTAGTGTGAAATACCTGCTTCAGGCTTGGTGTGGTGAGTAATACCGTCTGCGATATGTGCTTCTTTGCAAAATGCTTGTTTAAGTCTGAAGTGGCTAGAAGACACCCACTTGGAAGCTTTTTAGGACTTTGAGACTGAACAGTAACTGAAGTAAGATAACTGGACACTCCTAGCCTCAGTGACACTTGATTTCCCCTTGTTTATAAATAAATTTTATTATTGTTGTTTTGAATTGTCTTGCAATTGTGCATGCAGGTGGAAGGACCCAGAGAGTGGGGGCTTAGGTGTCCACTCATCTTCCTGGAAGTTTGGGTCTTTGTTTTGCATCCAGTTTCAGCAACACCTTACAAAGCATGAACTCTTGCTGCTTACTGGAGGCAACCTTCAGAACCCAAACAAAATGTGAAAGGGAGATATAAAAAATGGAGAATCAAAAAATGAAAATACAAATACATGCTAAAAAATACAAAAACAAATAACAAGATGGAAATAAGCATTTATGTCTCAATAATCACATTTTAAAAAGATGGCTTGTATTCACTAATAAAAAAGACATAGATTATCTGAATTGATATCAAAACAAACTCCAACTATATATTGTTTATCTTATGACCAAAAACAAATAGAAATAGACAAAACAAATAGAGTTAAAGGCTGGAAGATAATCCAACAAAAAATTATGGTTAAAAAAATGTCAGGAGCAGCTATCCTTTCATCAGATAAAATAAATCTCCAGTAAAAGGTAATGAGAGACAGAGACAGACATTATATTATAACTGTCATATATATAAAGCAATAATTAATAGAATTTAATACAGATATTGTCAACAACACAATAATAAATAATACTAGGAGATTTTAACATTTCATTTAATAACTATGACCAGATCAACAGGACATAGAGTTAATAATGGAAATATAGCCTTAAACTAGGAGTGAACAAAACAGATCACACAGATATTGACAGAACATTTCCACTCAACATTCCCATTGCAGCATATGCATCTTTTTTAAGTGTACCTGGAACATTTTCCAAGATGGCACACAAGTCAATTGCCAATAAAATTATGAAGATATGAGCCATATCAAACATTCTACCAAAAGTAATACATAGATAATCCCCACTAAAATTCAAATGACATTCCTCAAGGAAATAAAAGAAAAATATTAAAGTTTGTGTGGAACCATAAAAGGCCTCAATTAGCTAAAGTAATCCTGAGAAAACAAGAGAGAAATATAGACATCATGTTACCTAACTTAAAACTATACTATAAAGCAACAGTAGTTAAACATAAAAATAAACACATGAATCAATAGACCAGAATGAAAATGACTACATATTCATCCATTCCCAGGAGAATAGAGTTGACACTCCTACCTCTAAGTCTGCTCTGAAAACTGGTGACTTAAGACTGGAATTACCTGTTTTTAACAGAGGAGAGAGGTGAAAATAAGCTAAGAGATGCATTAACTTTTAAAACAATTAGTATGTTACTTGCAAAAGATAGAGGAGAGGGATGACTGAATAGTCTTATCAGTTGCTCCATGTTTGGTGGATAAGAGGTGGTACCACAAAGAGAGGGTATGTTTTGAAGGTAAGCAGATTTTGTAGTAGAACAAATTTGAGGACATGGTAAATCTTTTGCATATTTCAGAGATGTTTGACAAAATAACTCTGAAAATCAGTGACTTTCTAGGCAAGGGGGAAGTGGCTTCAGTTAGGTATCTCTTAGAAATTTAAGTCATTATTTTAATAACCCTTAATCTATCCACTCATCAGTATCCCATGACAATTGCTAAATTATTCAGGAAAAGAAACAAGGGATATGATCTCAACTAGATTCTTCAAACTCTGGTGGTACAATGACTGTAGACCTAATAATTTCTAAAATCCATATATGCTGGTGTTAAAGGTTATGGGACTGAACCTAAACAGTGACCGGTCACTTTGAATCACAAAAGGGAACACAGATATTTGTCCTCTAAGGCTGGCTTTCTATGTTCATGAGACTCTATTTTTATCAGGCCCCTTATGTACATGTCTGTGCTTTTGCAACACACATCCATGTGCATGCTACACACACATACATGCACACACATACACATGCTCTCAAAGATTTTTCTTACTCTTTTTCTGTATGGCTCTTGCCATCTTCATCAGAATGAGGAAAACTGGAATGACACCAGTGAGGGCATTGTCAGGCCATCTGGTATCTCAGCTACCTGAGTGGGAAATTGTTGACTTAGGAGACTCCTAGCATCAAGCGGTGCTTAGTTTGCATGTGACTTTCCATGAGTTTTTAGATTGTGATCATCTAAGGACTTCAATACATATTATTCAACTAAGGACTTCAACACACATATTATTCAACCCTCAGGAATCTGAATAAGGAAGGAAGTTCTTTATTTAATGCTTATCAACTAAAATGCTTGCATGGAATGTGTGCTGAACACCTTAGAGGTTTTCAAATTTTTTTTTTTAAATTGACTGGATATGTTCATAAGTCAATTTCTTTTCACTTAATTTGAAAACCTACAGAACTAGAGACCTACCTTTTATATTGAAGACTATCTCTGATATGGAAAATAAGGTGTCTCTTAATTGGATAGAAATTTAAAGATCATATATTCATACCCTCTAAACAAAAAAATATGTAAAGGGATTGTTTCTTCTTCAAAGTTGTAGTCCATGTTCACACCATAAAATTGGGCTTCACCTCAGTAAGTGCTTGGAAAAATAATTAAATGAATTAATAAGCAAAAGATAAATGCACTATCCCAAACTTACATCATATTCTTTGCTGTCCTTCCATTCACTGAGTGAACCATTTTGTTCTCATTACTCTCTTGATTAACAGTAATTACAGTTCTCAGAACACAGAAAGCATCGCACAAGTTTGCAAGGGAGTAATTTCCATTTCTTCATCTCACATACCACTCAGCAAAGTCCCAAGGCCCAGCATATAGTACCTTAGAAATTGACATTGTTGAAGCTTGTCCCATGTATCTTCTCATATGCTAAGGCACTAAAAGTTCAGTAAGGAAAGTACTAATTTACAGTTGAAGATCACTATTGTCCAAATGAATCTTTAAGGTCACCCTGCTCAACAGCAGAGTTATAATTTGATCCTTAATTTCCTGATTTCAGTGCAAAAGATTATTTCCTTATAAAAACTACATTGCAAAATAGTATGCATTTTGACTTTTAAAGAAAGAAATTTAGTCCCAATTATCATCACAACCAAAGGAATCTGATGAAGCTGCCTTGGCTCCACCTATGGTCCTGTTAGTGGGCACCTGCAAGCTACAGGCACACAACACCCAGGCACTAGGAGCTGACAGGGGATAGATTGTGCAACAGTGTTCCCTAGGGATGAAATGGTCTTCATTCAATACCTAGAAAAAGCCGCTTGGTCATAAATACAAGGCTCTAAGACCACTGTTGGGGTCTTATGTCGGGAGTCTTGCTCCACCTGATGGAGCAAGAGGGGATGGAACAAGCCCATAAGGAAGTTGTCCTCGGGGCCTCTGGATTCCTTAAGACTCATTCCCTAAATGTTTGTCCAGGTACCCATTCCTTGGGAATTTCCAGTCAGTTCACTGCTGACTCGACCTGAAGAGGCTGTGACTAACCACAGATCCCAGATTCATGGGCAGGGGGAGCTCCCAAGGCCTCCTGGGAGGCAGGGGAATGCCAGGAATGACCTGCAAACATCTGCTTGTGCAAGAACCACCTTCTACTCCTCCTGGAGGCTCCTGGGACTATAAAAGACAAGCTGGACTATAGTGCCTCATTTATACTTACTCCCCAGGGACTAATCCTGCTCCTGCTGTGACCTAGGTGAGTGGGAGATCAGAGCCTAGAGAGGCTCTGAGAGGACAAGGGGGGAGCTAAAACTGGTGGCAAGAACAAAACAGAAGGAGGGGGGTTGGGGCAGAGATTGAGGAAGTGGCTGTATCTTTGATTCGGGCTGCAAGGAGTTAAAATAAGATTCAGTCTACCCAAGTCTCTAGAAATCTTGCCTTGACTTGGAGAAGTGTGGGTCACAATTTTATTAGGGACTTGTTCTTATAAGAGAACATGGGCTTTTTCATTGGCATGCTTTGTGAGCTTGTGATAATTAAGAAACACCAGGATCTATTGAACAGCAGAGAAAGGAGCTCCTTAATCTTTATCATTTTTCATACCACATACTTCATTCAGGAGAAAGGTTATTTGTCTTTATTTACTGCTATATACACATTAGATAGCATCAACCATCAGTTTTACATAACCAAAGAATTTTATGATTTAGTTTCAGATTGAAAAATTCCCATCAAGATGTCCTGCCAGCAAAACCAGCAACAGTGTCAGTCCCCTCCCAAGTGCCCCCCTAAATGCCCACCCAAGTGTCCTCCAAAGTGTCTACCCCAATGCCCGGCCCCATGCCCACCCCCAGTCTCCTGCTGTGGATCCAGCTGTGGGAGCTGCTGCAGCTCCGGGTGTGGGAGCTGTTGTAGCTCTGGGGGCTGCTGCAGCTCTGGGTGTGGGGGCTGCTGCAGCTCTGGGTGTGGGGGCTGCTGCAGCTCTGGGTGTGGGGGTCACCACAAGTCCCGTCTCTTCCACCGGCACCGCAGGCACCAGAGCCCTGAATGTTGTGACTATGAGCCCTCAGAGGGCTCAAACTGCTGCTCTGGCTCTGGAGGCTGCTGCTCCAGTTCTGGGGAGTGCTGCTGACCCAGAGTTTGAGCATTGCAGAGTCGTTGTAGAAGAAACCTCAAGGCAGGGACCTCCATTAGAGTGATGCTTCTCCTGCTCCCTTTTCTCCAAGTCATGTTGCTGGTGGAACCTAGGAAGTGTTCTGTTTGTTCTGAATACCCAGGTGGCTGGGCTGGAACCTGACTATCCCCACTACTTCCCCCCTTCATACCAAAATAAAGCTCAGTTACCTACGCACAAAGTCTGGTGGTCATTGTCACTTCTTCATTCTCCTTTTATCCTTCAAAGCCCTGATCCCCTGCCTTGCATGTTGGTGTTTTGATAAAGGTGAAGACAGAGGGGGCTGAGCAAGAAGAATCTCCCAGAGGAGCAATCACAGAAGAGTAACTTCATAGACAGGTCTCCCAGTGTCTGCAGGCTGTGCAGATGTGGTCTAAGGATATGGTAGTCTCAGTTATATGGGTGCCCATGAGCCGGAGCTCCCTACTGAGCACCCTGGACCATGAGCAGTCTGGTCAGTTTAAGTCATGATTCCTCCTGTGTAAATTACTTTTATTTTTTCTGCATGCTTACTGTGATGGCAGCATTTAAAGTCTTTAAAATTCAAATAGATGGCCTTTTTTAAACAAAACTCTTCACTTGATTTAAAATACTTAACATGAGAATCGAACATTCCCAGGGACACTCTTATTCATCAACATTCAGCTGCCTTTCCATGAGGATGAATCTGTCTATCTTGTTTCCATTCATACTCCTGTCATCCTTAGACAATTGTTAAGCACATGTTTGAACAATACAGATTAAATGAACACCCAAGTTATACTATAAAAATGAAAAGGAATGCTTCTGTCATCACTATTCATGATAGCACTAAGTGGAAAGAAGGATTCTATCACCTGATGAAGGGTGAATAACATGTTATGTCAATATACAATCTAATTTTCCTCAACAATGAAAAGAATGAAGTGCCGATGGACACTATAATGTGGATGAGCTTTGGAAACACCAAGAGTAGTCAGTTACAAAAGACCATGTTGCCTGAGTCCATTGATATGAAATGTTTAAAACAGACAAGTACAGAGAGAAAGAACACAGACTAGTGGTTGTTAGAGCTGGGCAAAGTGTATAAAGATATAGGGGTTTCTTTGTGTGTGTCAAAAATGCTCTAAAATTTTATCATGGTGATGTTTTCACGACTCTTTAAGTGTCTTTAGATTACTGACTTGAAAACTTTTGATAGGAGATACCAACCCCCTGGGTATCATTGTCTCATGTTTAAGATTTCAGCTTTCAAGGAAGATATGCTAAAATGTGAGAATGGCCTAAATTAGAATTTCCTTTCAGGAGGATACAAGGGAAAGGAATAAGTAAAACAGGTTTTTTTTCTTTATAATGTAATAATTCAGGAGGTGTTCCTGGAAGGTGGGAAAACAGAAAGGATATATAAAAAGGTTTGAAACAAAGAAAGGGAGATTTGATGTGATGGAGATTCAGATTCAGGTTTGATTTCTGCTGTTTTGTGGGATGAAGATGTGAGCCATGTGGGCTTGGCCTTGTGGCCAAGGCCTGGGGCTGGCAGCCTTTGGCTGGCCCTGGCTAACAGCATGTGTGTTAAAGGAAGCTAAGGAGTTTGGAAATTTGAACTCAGTGTTGGAGTTTGTTTTGCTGAGTTTAACTTGTGTCTGGAAGAGGCTGTGCAAAAGTCAGGCCTGAAAAGAAAGTGAACTTTGCTGGGTCCTGTACCATGAAGTTTCTTCTACTACCTAGAGGACAAGATGAAGATGGCATGGAAGACAAGGAGGAGCGCACCAAAGGAAGATGTCCTCAAGCATCTGGAGATGAACTCTGACTGGCTGATTTTGGTGAGATGATCAGAACTGAGAGACTGAGGATTTTTAGGCAATCTGAGAAAGGACTTTGGACAATGTTGAGAAAGGTTTTGGCCAATGTTAAAGTAATTGGAGTTTTACTTACATGTTTCTTTTATAGTAATTAGGAAATCCCTTTGTTAGAAATAAATGAGTCTGCACTCTGAGAGTCTTGCTTTGACTTGGAATTTTGGTTGAGAAGGCTGGGGATGGTGGAAAGAACCCACAAAAGTTTAAAAGAGGGTAAATTGAGGCAAACTAGTTTAAAGTTTAACTGTGTTTCTAAGTTTTTCTTTTTAGATCTGAAAGAGGGGAAGAAAGCTGAGAGAAGCTGGTAACTGATGTTTGCATACCAATAGTAGGTAAACAGTGAAAATGCTAATGGACTGTTTGTAGGCTGCCTCCTAGGGAGAAGCAGTTCAAGTCAAAAGTTTTTTCGTCACCCGATTTCAGTTGTATTTTCTAGTTCACATATTTTACAGATTTCCATAAAAAAGCACATTTCCTTTTCATAATAAAATAAAATGAACATTAACATTTAAGCATGTGCAAATGTTATCGGGGGGTTCATCTTTGGGTCCAGGGTTCATCTTTGGGTCCCGGCTTCACAAATACACACACACACACACACACACACACACACACAATCACTCTCCTGGGAAGAGGATACACTAGAGGAAAAGGCTTCCAGTAGCTCAGTCTGTGGCTTCCCTCAGGCAGATGAGAGAAGCTTATTAGGACTCTCTGGGCTGCTAACAGTGAGTCCCCAGTCCTTAGTACTGAAACAGGGTAAAAAGAGATTTTCTGTCTTTACTTAACTGTTTACCCCTATCTGCTTGCTTCTTTCTCCAAAGCAGGCTACAAGCAGTTCCTTTGCAATTACCTTTAACCTTAACAGAAAAAAAAAAAAAAAAACTTTAAAACACAGTTTAAACTTTCCACTGGTGGGTTCTTACCACCATCCCCAGCCTTCTCAACCAAAATACCAAACCAATGTAAGACTATCAGTGCAGTGCAGACCAATTTATTTTCAACAAAGTGATTTCTAGTTATCCTAATAATTACAAAAGAAACATGTAAAACTCAGAATACAACATTGTTCAAAACCTCTCTCAGTATTGTCCAAAGTCCTTTCCCAGATTGCCCCAAAGTCCTCAGTCTCTCAGTCCTAATCGTCTCACCAATGTCCAGAGTCCATCTCCAGACGCTTAAAGACTTGTTCCTTTGAATGTTCCTCGTTGTCTTCCACGCTGTCTTCTCCTTGTCACCTTCAGGTAGCAGAAACTCCACGGTGCCAAACCAGCAAAGTTGACTTTCTTCTCGGGCCTAACTTTGGCACGGCCTCTTTCAAACAGAAATTAAACTCAGCAAAGCAAACTCCAACACGGAGTTTAAATCTGCAAACTCCTTAACTGCATTCAGCACACATGCTGCCAGCCTGGGCCAGCCGAGGGTTGCAGGCCCTCGGTGGCCACATGGCCAAGCTCACATGGCTCACATCTTTACAAGATGGCCGATTCCCATCTCCTCTCCATATTAAAATCCCAATCCTATCGAATTAAATCCTGAATCAAATCGAATCAAATCCTTCTCTTTGTTTGCACACCCTTTATATACCCTAATTTCCCGCCTTCCAGGAAATCTGTTTCACCTTGACTATTTCACCTCTTTCTTCCCCCTGCATCCCCCTGAAGGGAAATTCCAGCTAAGGTCATTCCCCCATTTTAACATTACCTGTCCTTGAAATCTGCAATCTTAAACAGGAGGGGGGGGGGGCACACCCTATCAGTACTTTCTAGTCTTTCTAACTCCCAGTCCCTATTTTCTATGTAAAACATCTGCTTCCAACCTTTACATTCACCCTGCCTTTATCTGGGGTGTTTCATCCCCTACACACCTTGTTGCCAGCATCCTTGACTATGCTCTGTGCAGACTGACCATCCCTTGTCATTCCAGGGTGCAGGCTTCATTTCCCCCACCCCCTCCTAGCCCTAGACTCCCTTCTTCTGAACTCTCCCATCAGGGCCCAGCCCATTGCTCTGACCAGGAGTCCTCTTACCCAGCTGGAGCTCCTACTTCCCTTTTCCTTTTGTAACTTTTTTTTTCTTGAACTCATCAAATGTCTAAAAGAATTATTTAAGAAGTGTTCCTTTTGTTTTAAGAATTTTGCAAAAAAGCAGCAGTTCTATTCTATCCCCCCTATTCAACTGCAAGTATTTTAACCCTGACACATCTGCATAGGGAATAAGTGTGAGTTGTCTGCTCTCCCCATACTCTACAGAAACTTGGAGCGTCAGGTCAGCCCTTCCTGGGGAGCCAGGCTGCTGACAGGTTGTAGATCCCTTTAAAAGTGGTGTCTTCCCTTATCCAGAGAAAGCAAGCATTCAAATAGTAAAATGCAAATACCTCAGTCCCAGCAGGGTGCTAAGTAGCTGTTACCTTTCTTTCTGGCAGGACTGTTTCCTGTCAGAAACTATTTGAACAAACCTAAATTGCAACACTGTTCCTTTCTTCGGCTCTAAGCTTCTGCCTCCAGGCCCCAGCCTTTCTCCTGCAGTGTGCCTTCAGTGCCCCCTCCTCTGCTCACTCCCACACCTTTGCCCTGTCTCACCCTACTGGCAAACTCATCTTTGAGGAATTGACCTCAAGGACAGAGAGGACCCTGACCCTTTATGATAGGGAAATGTCTCTGCCTAAAGTATGGATTCAGTCTCTTTGAGTTTCTCAGTTTCTCAGGTCCCATCCTGTCCGTGCTCGTCTCAGCCCTTCACCTGATCTCTCAGACTCTGTACCCTACTTCTGCCTGCTCTGAGAGGCTGCCCTGGATATTTCCTTGTGCTTGGTAGAGGAAATGGGAGGAGGAAGCAGTAATGCTAAGCAGTCCATTTTGGGTTGTTGGGTGTTGTTGATAATACAAGGCTCTAGCATAAAGGAAGAGAAGAGGAGAGAATGAGTACTGGGCAACTAACAGCTTCCATCACTGTGTGACTTTCCAGGAAAAAAATGGCTAGACCGATGAGTATCTAGACAGAGTGTGCTGCATTATACCTGACAGAATCACTCGCAGTAAACTTCGTCACGAAAGGGAGGAAACTCATTCCTGCAGTGCCACCTTCATGGATCCGGAGCTGAGTAGATGCCAGTGTCCTGGCACGAGGGTGGAAAACTCACGTTGGCAATCACCCACCTAGTTTTCAAAGGTGTGGCCCTCAAAGGATGTGCACAGTATTGGGCTGGGGAAGGAGGGTGCTGTGGGGCTCTCATGGGGAAACCACTGACGGGCCATATCTGTAACTGAAGAGAACTGTGAAAATGTCTAAAGGAGCTTTGTTTTTTCATAATTAGTCAATTTCTAACTGAGGTAATATTGAGGTATGCACCAACAACTCACCCATATTCCACCAACAAAGATCATTATATTTCCTTCCTTCTTTGTTATTTCCCTCCCCCATGTTTCAGTTCTATAGTCGGCTGTCAAGGGTCAGTTTTTTATCTTGTCTTTATCTGACTATTTATTTGGTTACTTTATATTTTGCATATTAGTGACACTATCTGGTGTTTATCTTAGTCCTTCTGGCTTATTTTGAAACAGGGTGACCCCGAAGGGCTTTTTACCTTCACTTTAACACATACAGGTCTGCTTCTCTCTCTGAAGCAGGCTACAAGCAATTCCTTTGCATCCCCAGCCTTTTTAACCAAAATATCAAACCACGATTTTCAGTGCAGTGTAGACTAATTTATTTCTAACAAAGTGATTTCTAATTACCCTAATAATTACAAAAGAAAACATGTAAGACTCAGATTACTTTAACATTGTCCAAACCCTTTCTCAGTGTTGTCCAAAGTCCTTTCCCAGATTGCCCCGAATATCCTCAGTCTCTCAGTCCTGATCATCTCACCAATGTCCAGACAGAGTCCATCTCCAGACGCTTGAAGACATGTTCCTTTGACTGCTCCTCCTTGTCTTCCACGCTGTCTTCTCCTTGTCACCTTCAGGTAGCAGGAATTCTATAGTGCCGAACCAACGAAGTTCACTTTCTTTTCAGGTCTAACTTTTGCACGGCCTCTTTCAGACACAAATCAAACTAAGCAAAACAAACTCCAACATGGAGTTCAAATCTGCAAACTCCTTAACTGCATTCAACACACATGCTGCCAGCCTGGGCCAGCCAAGTGTTGCAGGCCCTCGGTGGCCACATGGCCAAGCTCACATGGCTCACATCTTTACAAGATGGCCGATTCCCATCTCTCCTCCACTGAACCTCTCTCTATCCAGTCTCCATATACGAATCTGAATCGAATCCTGAATAGAATCGAATCCTTCTCTTTGTTTGCACACCCTTTATATACCCTGATTTCCCGCCTTCCAGGAAACCTGTTTCAACTTGACCATTTCACTTCTTTCTCCCCTGCATCCCCCTGAAGGGAAATTCCAACTAAGGTCATTCTCCCATTTTAACATTACCTGTCCTTGAAATCTGCAATCTTAAACAGGAGACAATGGGGGGGGGCACACCCTATCATTTTCACATGACATAATCCCCTCAGCTCCATTCAAATTGCTGCAAAGCCTTGAGTCTATCTTTTTTGGATTGCTAAGTAGTATTTTATTGTGTATATACACCATGTCTTCTGATCTACTCACCTGCTCTGGGACACTTACCTTGTTTCCATAGTTTATCTATAGCAACAGAGCTGTAGTAAACATAATAGTGTACATTTATTTTCAAATTAGTGTTTCTGGATTTTTTGGAGAGATGCCTAGAAATGGAATTACTGGAGTAAATGCCAGAATCATGTCTAATGTTTATAAACCTCCATACTGCTTCACACAGGGACTGAACTAGTTTGCATTCCCAACAGCAGTGTAAGAGGGCAGAAGGGTTCCCTTTTCGCCATATCCTCACCAGCACTTGTTTCTGTTCTTTTCCATGTGGACTATTCTCACAGGTCTGAGATGGTATCTCATTGTGATCTTGATTTGCATTTCTCTAATAAGAAGTAATTGTGAACTTTTTTTCATGTGCCAGCTGGCTATTTTAACATTTCTCTAATAAGAAGTAATTGTGAACTTTTTTTCATGTGCCAGCTGGCTATTTTAACATCTTCTTTTAAAAAGTTCAGTGAAGGGGTTTGCCAACCTGGTAGACTCTTCTTTTCTTCTTTCTGTCTAAATACAAGATCTCATGGTCAGAGTCCAGTACCTTGGTGCTCTGACAATCTTATGGATAGAGGCCAGAATTCAGGATGACAGAAGGGAACAGGAAATAGGGCCTAGAACTCCGAGAACTTGATGGATCTGCCAAGTAGCCCTGGACCACACAGCCTCAGATTTTCAGTATGTGAAATAGAACCAATCCTTCCATCCTTTGAACACTTTTCTCCCAGGTTTCTGTTACTAGAAATCAAGCTCACTTTCTAACACAGACACAAAAACAAGGTTTAAAACAAATTTGGGCATGCTGGAGCTCATGCTATGTGTGGAAGAGACAGATAAAACACAGGAGCTTCTCATCACAAAAAGAGTCCAAGAAGCTCCAAATAGCAAAGGGGAGAAAGGGCTCTCTCTCTCTCTCTCTCTCTCTCTCTCTCTCTCTCTCTCTCTCTTGCATGCATGCATGCTTGCATGTACACATACACACAGGCAAAGAAGTTTCTATAAGCAGCCTGGGTTTCTGGCTCCTACTAGGCATTCTCTAATCACAAACAATTTTTGTGATTAGGCAGCATTGGTTTATAGCACTTTATGTTTTTTTGGAACAGAGTTACACCTCTTCAGATATGTTACCACAGCACACCCATCACCAAAACACCCATAATCCTCCACAAGCGTGTACTGGACTCCTCCTCTCTCTGCCACCTACTCCCTGCCTCCACCTTTAGCAGCCTCAATTGTGTAGTATTATTTCTAGAGTTGGTTTGAACTGCCTTTATACATAATCTTCATCACAAATGTTTACTATGCTGCCTTTTCCACTGGTTTTCATAGACAGTTTCAAAAATACACATGATCTCAGGTGAGGTCTCTGGTGCATACTTGGTTAATAACAATAAAAGAGTCGCGTGTAGTGGCACCTGTAATCCCAGCGCTGGGAAAAAAAAAAAAAACAACTATTAATAAAAAAAATGAAAGAACATGCTATTGTAATTACAAGTGCAACATTTTAATGCTCATTTTATTGCTCATACAGGAAAACAAGCTATGCAAATCAGATCTTCACATAAGTTTGTGAAACAACTGCTACGGATGATGGTGGTGGTAATGCTGGTGGCAGTCACCAAATGAGCCTCTTGACTCTCAAACTCTTAGTCAAGCTTGCTCTGACTCCCCAGAGTATTGCTATCTCCTGGTGGTGGTGAAGGACATGCTCCTGGAAGTGGACCTGTTTCTATGAGTGTCATTGCATGCATGCAGTGTTTGACCAGTAAGATTGCAAAATTTTTAATTGTTGAGACAGAGGATGTCATTTTCTGTTGTAATACTCATGGAAAATTTAATTCTAGTGATATATGACAATGGCAGTCTCTATAAATACCTCTTTTCCAAGCTTGGAACATATATAATATTATAAAACTGTAAGATAATAATTTAAAAATTAAAATGTAGGTGATGCACATCATTGATTTAACTTGTAGTTCTCTAAATGCTTATGAGATTGTTATCCCACTGTATACATATGTATACATATTGGCTTCCTTTATAAAAGAAGGGTATTCTTACTCCTCACTGGGGTACTTTCCCAGGGAATCTTGCTTTTCTATCACCTTTATTTTCTATCTATTGTTGTCTTTTTAAAATAAATATACCTCTTTCAACTTACAAAAAAAAAAGAAGAAATCTGCTTGTCTACTTGTCCAGTTGTCATAACTTTTCTTTTGCTGTATTAATTGATATGAGTTATGTTTATAATCTGAATTTAATTCCTTGACTACTATGTGTACAGAAATAAATAACATTAACACCACAGTAAGGAATGTAATGTAATATATAATGTAATATTAAAATATTATTTTATAGTATTCTCCTTTGTGTTTTATTCTTCATAGCCCACATTACTTCAGGGGTATAAAGATAGTCACCTATGTTTCATTCTACTCTTTGAAGCTTTTGATATTTCATTAAGATGTTTTAAGTATCAAGAAATTAAATCAGAGAGATAAAAGCAAACACCATATGATTTCATCTTTCTAATGTTTAAGATTCATAAAATTTAAAAAAACCACAAAGATTCTATGTACCTAATCATGGTTTCCAGAAGGACAGAGGGAAGAGGAGCTGGTACACAGAAGAAAAGAGGTAAGACTAGGTGGTAGTGAATTAGCATGGTGACTTGTAGACCTGTAACCTAAAGGTTATATAGTAGTCAAACCAATGTTATATGAATCAAAAACTTTAAAACTTTAAAAGATATTATTTTTCAATAATCAAAACTTTAAAAGCTTATTTTTGTGAATTTAGGGCTTTTATTTTCAAATTCTCTCTTTGGTATATATTAACTTTCCATATAGACAGGCTGGGTCCCATGTTATATTTTGTTTCACTAATTCATTAATCTGCTTCTTTTGGCAGATTACTCTGATATGTATAGCATAGCAATATCCCACAGTTTAAATTATAAAATTTCTTAATAAAATTATGAAATCTGGTAAATGAAGTTTTCATTCTGCTTGTTCAAATGTAGTCTTATAAGAAACAAAGATTGGAAGCAACAAAATGGGTTTCCCTACTTTGGGTGATTTCATTGTGTATACAGAAAAATCAGGCAAATTCAAAGATACACTGCAAGATTGAATTAATTGTGTCTTTATCTGAAAAAAATGTAAAAATCAACTAATAGTTTATAAAGTCAGTTCCAGTTATAGAATTCTTAAGAATATAAATACATAAAGTATAATAAATAAATCTAACCTCTAAATTTAAAAAAATTGCAAAAGTATCTTTTAATAAAATTTTGAGATACTAGTTGCTACTATGAATCAATTGAGCTATAAATGTAATAATTCCATTCCAAAATCACAAAAGATTTTTTACAGCCTTTATGTGATATATTTTTCACACACTTTAGTTTGTCTATTGAAAATGAAATCAGGTGAAAAGAAAGAAAAAGACTCTTTAACTTAACACCTATGCCCGCTTCTCCCTAGGAAGCAGGCTACAAGCAGTTCATTAGCATTTTCACTGTTTACCTACTATTGGTATGTAAACATCAGTTACCAGTTTCTCTCAGCTTTCTTCCCGTCTTTCAAACCTAAAAAGAAAAACTTAGAAAAACAGTTTAAACTTTAAATTAGTTTGCCTCAATTTACCCTCTTTTAAACTTTTGTGGGTTCTTTCCACCATCCCCAGCCTTCTCAACCAAAATTCCAAGTCAAAGCAAGACTCTCGAGTGCAGACTCATTTATTTCTAACAAAGAGATTTCCCAATTACTACAAAAGAAACATGTAAGTAAAACTTCGATTACTTTAAATTGTCCAAAACCTTTCTCAACATTGTCCAAAGTCCTTTCCACAAATTGTCCAAAAATCCTCAGTCTCTCAGTTCTGATCATCTCACCAAAATCAGCCAGTCAGAGTTCATCTCCAGATGCTCAAAGACATCTTCCTTTGGTGCACTCCTTTGGCAAGCTCCAGCTCCTCCATGCCGTCTTCTCCAGGTTGTTCTCCTCCAGGTAGTAGAAGAAACTTCATGGTACAGGACCCACCAAAGTTCACTTTCTTTTCAGGCCTAACTTTTGCACAGCCTCTTCCAGACACAAGTCAAACTCAGCAAAACAAGCTACAACATGGAGTTCAAATCTGCAAACTCCTTAACTGCCTTTAGCACACATACTGCTAGCCTGGACCTGCCAAAGGTTGCAAGCCCCAGGCATTGACCACATGCCCAAGCTCACATCGCTCACATTTTCATCCTACAAAATGGCCAATCTGCATCCCAAATCAGAACTCGAATCTCCATCAAATCCCCTTCTTTGTTTCAAAACTCTTTATATATCCTTATTTCCTGCCTTCCAGGAACAGTTCCTGGATTATCACATTACAAAGAAAAAACTGTTTTACTTCTTCCTTCCCCTTGTATCTTTCTGAAAGGAAATTCTAATTAAGGCCATTCTCATATTTTAGCATATCTTCCTTGAAATATACAATCTTTAATAGGAGACAATGACAACCAGGCAGGTGACGCCCCCTATCACAACTAATCAACAATTCAGCCACTGTCAACTTTAGGGGCTATTAGTTCCCTTATTTTATGCTTTTATATAGCTGTGATATAAAATAAATATAATTTCTTTTATTTGTTCATTTATTTTATATAAAAAAGGTATTACTCCCATGAAACATAATAGAATCCTAATTTCAAATATTAATGAATTTTCCTCCTGGAAGTCTTACAAAGCAAAAGGAACATCCACACACAGATGCACACACAAACAGATGTACTGGGTAGTCAATGAGCCTGAGGTGCAAAGAAAACCTTCAGCCTCTGAATGATTGTGAAGATAAAATCACTTGTGGGGGTGAAAGTGAAAAAAGGTCAGGATTTTCATAAAATAATGTGACTGACCTACGACCAATATGTCACCATGTCATAAGAATAAATGAAGATGAAAAAATAATAAACGCAAATGAATTTACCTGAAATATAATTTAGCAGTTTAGATCAGTTTACAAAAGCATTTAAAAAATTAATTCTATGCTGCACTAAGAAAATGCATATGAAATCCAGTAATTCAGAAAGTAAATTTATAGGGCCTTGGAAATATAAACAATAAGAAAGAAAAGGTTTTGTCTACCATTGGACAAAGCATAACTGAAACTTCAAAATAAAGGACCATTTCTTTTGTTAAGGGAAGTGATTTGTATTGATAATATATCTAATGCCAATTATTAATATAGGAACTTTTATAAGGCAAAAATTAAAGGATATGTGAGGAGAGATGAAGTACTTTAAATGTAGTTACAGAAGCTCTGAACAATATAATAAAAAAAAGTGGATCTACTCTATGTAACAAATATGCTCTGATGTTGAAAAATACTCAATCTTCAAATGTCCATGAAACTTTCACAAAAAAATGGTCACTATAAGTTCACAAAGTGCTCATTAAAAAAATCCTAAAAGACAAAAGTACAGATAAATTGTCTGAATAGAAATAAATCAAAGATTACTAGAAAATAAGATTTAAGGACTCTTTTACTTGTGAGTTAAAAAATCAATGCCATAAATACATATAGCTCATGTCCAAATCTGAAATGGAATGGAGGGAAAGCTAAAGGTTTTTTCATTAATTCAGAAAAAAATGGTAAACATTTCCCCTTTCTCTGAAGTCCTTCAACACTGTATTTAGGACATTAGCCAGTGAAATCACACAAGAGAATAAAACAAAACCAAAGACAAAACTAGAGATATAAGAGACTGAAAGAGACAAAATTAGCTCTTTTTGGAAATGATGTAATTATGATCTAGAAAACTCATAAAAGGCAATGGAACTATTACAAATAATAGCAGGCATTAGCAAAATAGCAGGTTATAGTGTCAATATAAAAATGAATAGTCTCTATGAAAAGTAAAGCAAAGTAGAAACTACAAAAAATAAAAATCATAAAGTATCATAAGAAAAATCATAGGTATAAGCTTAATAAAAGATAATCCAAAGCCCATGTGAAAAACTACACTCTTGAAAGGCACAAGATCCACATGAACAAGTTGAAGGATATAACAGATATTTGAATGGAAAAACTTAATATCATAAAGAGACCTGTCCTTTTCTAATTCCTTATTTAGTGCAATTATATTCCCAGTAATAATGGGAAAAATAACAGTTTTTTTTTCTCCACCGTGGATCTAGGAAAATTGACAATAAAATGGTTCATTTTGAAAAACAACAATAAAGAGTGGCTAAAGCTATGATAAGTTATCTCCACCATCCTTCCACATCACAACATCCTCAGATGGAAGTGTTCAAGGTACACCAAAATTAACCTTCATGGGGTCAGAAGATGATCCAGAAAACATCAATCATTGTCACTGTTGTCAGCATCATTTTGTCACTGTCACTAGCACCAGCAACATAGTTATCCTCGATGGGAATCTATCAGTGATACTATCCTAAAATTCAGGCATTCACTCAACAAATATTTATTGTGGAG
The DNA here is from genome assembly GCA_004024945.1 of Uropsilus gracilis. NCBI lineage: Eukaryota > Metazoa > Chordata > Mammalia > Eulipotyphla > Talpidae > Uropsilus > Uropsilus gracilis. The sequence continues at coordinate 36,164 of PVHY01014333.1, forward strand.
TTGATGGGGGCAGACTCTGGCTGTGAACATGGTGTTTTAGTTGATCTTTGCCTGTGTCATTTATAAAAGTGAGTGAATAACATAAAGAAGTTAAGTGAAAGAATTTATTTCTTGCAGTTCCTACAAGAAGGAGGTATACCCTGTGATACAAGGTCTTAGAGGGGGTATGGGTGGGTTTTGGTTAGGAGGTAGCTCCTGGAGGAAGGAGAAATCCAGGGTCACAGCCAATGCTATGTTTCCAGTGGGGAAGGGGAAAACAGGGCAAGGGAACAGTTGGTTTGGTTTGGCTAGTTTGAATAATTCCAATGGCTTTTGTAAAACAGGGACTGTCTCTATATACCAGGACTTGTCGGGTACCTGGTCTTGGGTTGATTTAGGGCAGGGAAAATCTTGATTGGGTGTAAGAGAATAATAAAGGAGATAGGTGTGGACTCAGGATTGCCTGACTTGTATATGAAAGGTAGACTCACTGACAAATTATTCTGCTGTTTTGGGGAACTATCTAACACTGAGGGGAGCAAGCATTCCCCAATTATTAGAAGTACCTTAAAATAAAAAAAAAAGTTGTAAAATATATGGTTATTATAATAGCCTGGCAAAATTATACACACAGTTATAAGAACTCAGGGTTTGGGAAAACAAAATGGGGACCTCAGTTAAGTTCGGTGTCAAGAAAGATGTAAAAAAAACTTGGATACTTAAGGCACTTTTCGTATTTCTCCCCAAGTTAAGAATCATGATTATTGGAAATCCCTTCCTATAGTCTGTGAGTCTGTAGGCACCTTTTGTGTTGAGTATAGTTCTTATTCCCATTTTTCATGAACTTGATATAGTCTTTCAGATTCATTTAGTTTTGTAATCAATGTATGTGCATGTGTGAGTACCCTCACAGAGCATTTCATGGTTTGTGTCCTATCTTTAAACGCTAATTGTATAAATATGATGATTCAATAAGAGTGGGAATTTGTTTTTCTTTCCCAGTTATTAAAATGCAGATAAGTTGTCCAGAGCTGTGCTAGCATTAGCCTTGGCTTCTTCAACCTTTTTGCCCCTTCATCCTGGCTGCCTCAAGAGACAAAATGGCTAGTTGAAGCTCAACTGTTTATCACATCTCTCATTCAAGGAGGAGGAAATAGGAAAGGAACAGGACAAGTTCTTTTTTAAGTGACTTTCCAAAGCCTCACTCAACGCCTTTTATCTCTATAGAAAAAAGGGATCTGTGATATACATATAGTTCTTTAGCGGAACATATTCTTAATCCAGAAACATAAGAGTTCTGTACATTATAGAAACAATATTTTAAATTGGAAATAAATACTTCTTTCATGTGTTATGTGTGCACACACACACACACACACATATGTATGCTTATAAATAAATGCTCTTAGGCCACAATGCAGAAATGCTCTAAATTCTTTTGAAATACTATCTTATTTTCTCCTTAGCATTATTTTAAAAAAGGAATGATTATAATCTTTATTTTAGAGATTGAAAAAAACTGAGGAACAGAGAGGTGAAGTAACTAGGTCACACAGCAGTTCAATGGTACTCAAACAGTCCCACTCCAAGTTCTGAGCAACTCCCCAATGCTTTTCTGCTGCTTTTTAAAAAAAACTTCTAGAGGGTAGCATACTGGAAAAGATGAATTCCTGGGTATCTGCAATAAAACTACAGCCTCCAGCTATGCTCTAGCATGCTTGGAAGAGTCACAAGAGTGTCTTCCAATATACAAATGTATACATTTCTACTCATCGTGCTCCTTCCTTGGCTCTAACAACAGCCAAGGCTGACACTGCAGGCAGATCTAGGGGTGGGGCAGATTTGGCATCCTGGCTGGGATTCTCAGAAAGCCATTAGGAGAGGCTGACTCACCTGGCCTTGCGGCAGCACTCCCTGGAGACAGACACTGGGTGTGGCCTTATCAGTAAGGGAAACTGCTGGGGGCATGCTCCAGCTACTGCTCTCTTCACAACTTCCCCACACAAACCCACCACCAGTATCCAAGATCCAGGAGGAAGGTTGAGCTCAGCCTTTAGAAGGAATGAAGGAGAATCAGACTCTTCAGAGAATCAGGCCATGAGCTATGTGGGAGGAAGGACAAAGGTGAAGTAGGGGAGATTCATCCTACAATTTTCAAAGGTCCAAATTTAGCTTCCTTTAGCCTTTTCTTATCTCAGAACATCTTGCTGTAGTATCTCTGAAAGTGGGTAAAAATGAAGACTTTTCTGTCTTTACTTAACTGGATACAGCCAACTGAAAGTGGGTAAAAAGAGACTTTTTGACTTTAACTAACTGTTTATCCCTATCTGCTTGCTTCTCTCTCCAAAGCAGGCTACAAGCAGTACCTTTGCAATTACCTTTAACCTTAACTGGATACACTTATCTGCCTGCTACTCTCTACAAAGCAGGCTACACACTCTTCATTAGCATTTTCACTGATCACCTTTACCATTGATATGCAAAAGCCAGCCAACTGCTCTCTGCTTTCAGCTCCAAAAACTGCAGAAAAAAAAAACTTTAAAACACAGTTTAAACTTTCCACTCGTGGGTCCTTACCACCATCCCCAGCCTTCTCAACCAAAATACCAAGCCAATGCAAGACAATCAGT